>CACRXP010000042.1:60682-129423 GCA_902702965.1 Spirometra erinaceieuropaei | reverse complement strand
ATGTTAAACATAGACAACCATGTAGACGTTAAAAAGGCCTTCAGATTGATTAACAAGGTCCCGTTAAACTATCTAAAATTACGTTTACAGCGTCTCTTGCCCGCGGCAGAGGCGACCACAATTAGCCTCGCGAATTATTCCTCTGCGTTAAAAAGAACTTCATTCAGGCCTCGCAAGCCCGTATACAAGCCAGCAATGCACGTATAATTAACTTGACCGGGGACTACCATCTTCTCCTCGACAATCACGGAAGTCTGAGTGTTTCATTCCACCCCTTTATCCCCATCCCTGAGCTATAAAATAATGATCTACTTGCCCGTAATTTTTTATAAAAGCCATGTCAATGTAGAACCATGCGAAAAATTTATCGAAAGCAGATGCATATTCGGAAAATCGCACTTTAAATTTTTTATATGTGGATTCCCATCAATTTAGTAAAATGCAGTAGATGTGCTAGCTCATGAAAAGTCAACCAAAGTTTCGAAATGGGTCCCTGTTTCGAAAAGATAAATTAAGTAGTGTTTTAAAACTAATCATGACGCAGCATAAATCTATAATGATATAGTTACCTCAGGCTCTCAGCTTTCGAAGGAACTTATTTTTGGCTGCATGCACGATCTATGCTCTGCAAAAAATAAATACTTATGTAGCATGCCATTTTTGCATTGATTTTTGATGCCCTTGAAAGCTCGGTTATATTTTACGGAAAACATGCATATGAATATTTATTTTTTACTTATTTGGTAAACAATCACGTGTTCTGCGAATTTCATACTCAAAAGAACAATATTATTCAGTTTAAAAAAACTTTTCTGATTCCCGAATAATTTCGAACTCGACCTGCTGTTACACTTGCATTCAGGGTTTCAAAAGTACGAGCTGTAATATTTCCGTGTACGGATAACCATGCGTTTCTTTACGGTGTTAAGAGGAAACCATATAAGGGTTCATAAAATTAAGCAGTGGATTTGAAATATATTGTTAACTTAACAAGCCACATTCGTAAATGCAGATGCTAGACGTTTCATGAACAGCCATTTAAGGGTATGAAAATTCTCACAACTTGAAACTTTTTAAAAACCGATTTATTCTCTTTTTTGAGTATAATATTGAAGGAGAATGTAATATTCTGCCGAATGAGCAAAGAAATAAATATTTTAAGCATGTTTTCCATGAAATATAATTGATGTTTCAAGGGCATCGAAAATCACTAAGAAAATTGCAGACTACAAAAGTAGTCATTTTTTTGCAGAGCATAGATTTTACATTCTGCCGAAAATAAGTTCTTTCGCAATCCTACACCCTCTGATATCTCTAGCATTATAGATTTGTGCTGCATCATAATTAGTCTTACAATGCTACTTAATTTATCTTTTTGAAACTAGAACATATTTCGAAATTTCGGTGTTCATTTCATGAGTTAGCACATCTTCTGTATATTTGAATGAAGATCGATTACTCCAACCATGTGGAAAAATCAAACTTATCATTCAAAGTTAATAGAAAAACAAAGTATTAACATTACTAAAGCACATGTTTAACGTTTTGATAAACCATTGAAAAAAATTCATGCAAGGTTATTTATTGTGTAATAAAGACATGAGTAATAACAAAGCGACCTCTTACTCAGAGGAGAAAATATAGAAGTACGTTATGGAAAACAAACGTAGGGAAATTAAGCATCAATGATAACGACATGAACAACACTAAAATACAATTGCATTTTGAAAGCCATGGAATAAAAGAAAGGGCAGCCTAAAATCTATGGAATACAGAAACCGAGCGTACTTTAATTAAAACGATGATGTTTAAATTCTAATACCATAATGTTAATTCCCATACCTAGAGTGAGATGGATTATTGCGTGCTTCGTAGCTACCACACTGATTTTTATTACGAGTGGTTGTCTACAACAAGCATGTCATGCTAACACCTCTCGATATTGCGATTGTCATCAGCTCTCTGATTGTCTTAAATGTACTGTCTTTCCAGTGATGATGCATCAACGTTATCATTGTTTCTTCAAGGCAAACGTTGCTTAAGGTTATACTGGTGAAATGCATTTCGTCAAAGTGCAATATTTTCGTCTTTGAAAATTCACTGAAAATTAAATAAAATCTGGCACGAGCCGTAGCATTTTTAATATCGATTTTCCCAGAATCTATGATTTGATCTTCGTTCCTTGGCCACTGGCTTGCTATTTTCGTTTGCTAAAATAAATTAAAGTGAACACCGACAAACATTTGTAAAATTTTAAGAGACATAAAATTTTATTTCTTGCTTTTGTGATCATGAAAATGGAATATCGATTTTCACACCGATCACACAATAAACACATATGTATCAAGCAACGTATCCTTAAGTCATATTATGCAACAAGTGAAACGAGATAATGCCTGCCGTGTTGATGCATAGTCAGTTAATTGTTAAAATATCATATTTAACAGTGCTTTTTCAGTATTTTTCAGTAATTACAAAATTGGGCCGTATTACTTTTGCCAAAACTGATACATCGATATAAATATTAACGAGGCCAAATACTCTTGCTTTACTTACTTTAAGGACGGCGTTAATGCTGATAAGGGGATATGTCACATTACAATCCAGTTTCACCACTTGATATGTTCGCATGACATCAACGCAGAAGCATCCATGAATAATTGGGTCTGGTTGAGTGGTTATTTGGAACTGAGTAAAGAATTCTGGCTTTTTTCGCAGTTCGCCAGTATATTCGGTTGTCCTTTTAAGTCTAGTCATAAGTAGGTCAGGCAAATAAACATTCTCATTCTTCCTGGGGCATAATGTCCAAGCTTGGTTTATGAAAAAAGGAAACCCAATAAAAGATATGTCGGAGACGCTAGTGGTTAAATATCCGGGCGATACAGAAAAACACATTTATTAATATTTTGTATATGGGCCTCGTGGCCCAAGTGGCTAGAGCCTTCACCGCTGATCGTGGTGCAAATCCCACCGCGGCCCCGTATTTTGCAATGTTGGGTCATAAAGTTTTCCTTAACGATTTATAATGCTCAACATCTAGTCAGTTTTATGAAATGCATTTGATTAGGACATCTCACATAGGGGAGTGCTGCAAACAAATACAGACAGCACAGTAGGTGGGCTTACTCGTACGTTTTCGGTTCTAAAAGTTTAATTAGGTAGAGTTGTAAAACTAAATATTGTTCACCATAATTCTTTTACAAATTAGTTACCGCAGGAAGCCACCATTAAAATAAACTCCGTTTCCATGGCGGGCAAAAAATACTTTGTAAAATTCGCCAATATACGTTGCAAAAATTTTTGTTCACTTCCTATGGACCTAATAATTCAATTTTATTTTTAAAAAATCAAAAATATTCATCGTAGTTATTTGGTCAAATGTTTCGCCTTCTTTTAATTTTATCAACATATAATTGGAAAATTTGATTTTAAAAAATTTGTGATTGATCGATATTTAAAACAAATAAATGGCCGATCATAAAACAGATGTCTCTTTATCTAATACCTTTGCTATCAACATTGGCAAAAACGATAAAATATAAAGCTAAACTGTATAAGTATCATTTATTTTTCTATTTATATCACAGAAAAAATTATGGTTTCCCTTACCCGGAGAAATTACGGCTTGTTCAAAATATTCAGGAATCAGCAAAGTTTTTGAAAACTGTTTTGAACATTTTTCAAAATAAAATTGTGGAAAGTTAATTTTTTCTTGCATTGCTTCCATGAAATATAATTGATTATTTAGGAGCATCGAAATGCAATAAGAAAAATGCACGCCAATTAGATGGGCATTTTACACCAAATACTCTATTCCTACAGCAGAACTAATGCTCGTTCGAAAGCCAGCATTCTGTGGTATGTGAAGTATTATAGAATTATGCTGCAGGATGGTTAGTTTCTCAACTCTTCTTAATTAATCTTTTGTTAAAAAGAACACGTATATTTTAACATCGGTCCACATAATGCGCACAATTGCCAACACTTCAAGTTTAAACGCATAAAGGTATTTAAACTTATCTTAAAAATAAATATGGCATTGTCTTAGTTTCTTATCGATGGAGAGAGCTGTAAAAACCTACATGGTTCATCGGTCTTTTTACAAGCCAAATTTGGATGCAGAATCCAGAGCAGACATGTTAGTAGTCTTGAGGACATTGTTCTGAATGGAGTCAGACTGTTATCTCATAAAACGTCTATTTAAGGTAAAGGTGGCAGCCAATTAAATAGCAGGCTAAACAAACAGTTTCTACACGTGTGTATTCAAAAGATAAAATTGCACGCGTAACTTAAATTGCACTTCGACATTCTATGCAGACTTAAGTATTCAGGCCCATTCAAATATGACTATTTAAAAGAAGTATTAGAATATCACATAAGAACGTTCGTGCAAAAATAACGGGCCATTTAGGCGCATTACGGATATTCAGTAAATAAACATTAACACTGACACACATGTACATTTCGAGTTCGGTCCCAACTCTCATTAAATGCCAGTAGGAATTATTGAAATACAGTTTGAAACAAGAAAGATTTTTTTGCGTCAGCAGGCGGCAATGCTGAATAAAATTCAGGCAGATATCGCTGATAGCTTCGGGTTCTCTACGTTTAAAACTGCCGGAACGCGATTGCAACAAATTCGAGTGCACTTGCGGATGCGACAATTGTCGTGTCAGACAGGCTGATTGTTTGAGCTCACGCCACAGTCAAGCGCTTCTAATACATGAATAGAAATATTCTGTACCAAATTATTAACTTAGATAATCGCTACATGAAAATAAATATTCTGAATAAAAGAACTTACTTAAGTAAGCGCTTCACATCTTTATTTAGAAAAATTGAGAACATATTCTTACGGTCGAAAGCGCAGACGTGCTTTTGTCCATTTTCTACCGATAACGTTGAACTTTCAAGTGCCACACAATGATTTTCGAACCTCCCGAATCCCTCGTCACCTCGACCAATAAATTAATTATGAGCTTAATTGGTCAACAAACGTCCTGCTTTAATCTTCATCCTTTGTGTTTTTTAAAGTTGCGATATGCAGTTAGTGATGTTAGTCAGGAAAATTGTCTAAATCTACGAAAAAATGCCAATCACTAGCAAACAGCGAGCATTTTATGGGTCAAATGTGTATGCTAATAAATTACAATTTTAATGAAACTTAAAACACAAAATAAATATTAAAGGCAGTGTTTCGTTCTTTTGAAAAGTCCATTTATGTTTAAAAGCGCAATATCCCAAAAGCGTCAGAATGTGCTCTTATCATGGAATGATCGTTTTTAGATGTAAAGAATGTATTCAAATACGAAAACAAAGTAAATATGAATAAAGACATAAAAAAGACTATTACAAATGTTTACGTGAAGTTTAAATCTAAATAAAATTTACTAAGTAGTTTGATTACATATATGACGGTTTTTCGACATTTTTACAATGATTCCTGATTTCCGTGATTACTTGGAAATAAATGAGAAGGAGTCTTGAGTAAGGAGACATGATCGCCAGGACAAGAGCTTTATTAGCCTGACGTTTCGGATTCCTACTCGAATCCATCATCTGAGACAAAAGAGCAGAAACGGGTGGTTGTTGCACAAGGGGCTGCGGTATTTATAGGATGCATTAGCCATGCTACCGCATACCTATGAACGTTCACGGCTTCCCTCTTCATCCGGGATTGTCGCACTTGGTGTGATCATTGCTTGATGGCCGACATTCGAGTCGTTAATTACTGCAATTTCATCACGTGATTTGGATGTTGGCGTGATGATTTCTCGACCATCTGACGCATCGACCCCGGTGTTGGGAAGAGTTTTCAACTCTGCGCTCCCCGCATGGCTTGTTAACCCGCCTAGGCGAAGTTTTAGCACGCAGTATGGAGTGGAAAGATCGTTGCACTTGTTGATGGACTGGGGGCCAGTAAACCATGATTCCAGTAGCTTCCGGCTCACGCGGTTGTTACCTCTTGCGAGAATTTCGGCCTCATCGAATTTGAATGTGTGGCCGGATCTCGTCGAATGAGCCGCAACTTGAGAGCTGGCGTCATTTCTGCGCACCGCTGCCGCGTGTTCGGCCATTCTCGTTCGGAGCTGTCTTCTGGTTTCTCCGACGTAATTGCTTTGTCGCAACTGCAACAGATCTGATAAACGACTCCAGATGTTTCTAGCCGTGGCAGTGGGTCTTTCGGTTTCATGACCAGACGCCCGATGGGTGCCTCCGGTCTGTGTGCCACTCCAACCCCAAGTGGTGCGAGAAGGCGGCCGACAGCTTCCGAAACGTTCTTGACATACGGAAGTTCCCGCCAAGACTTGGTGTCCGTGCGGTAACGCCTTTCGTCCCTTTTGCGTATGCACCGGTCGATGAAATTGCGCGGGTAGCCATTGGCTTTGAAGACCCGTCGGTGAGTCTTCCGGCTCACTATAGTGCGTTTCGGCAAGCCGATAAAGCGTCCTTACACAACTGCGTTTGTGGCTGATTGGGTGGAAGCTGTTGAAGTTCAGTACTTGAATCGCCATCGTTGACCCATTGTGTCGCTCAAAGGGACTCGAACGTACGAACTGGCAATGTCTTCTTCATGTCGAGGATTTTAGTGTGTACAACTATTACCGTGTTTGTTCCCATGTGGTATCGTCATAAAGGGATGCTGTTTGACACATGCCATGGGGAGAAAATATATTCCTTACAATAAAATTTTTTAAAATATAAATTTTCATTTTTTGACAAATTTTGTTTCTGCATCCTAAGCAATTGCTGACAGAAGGGGCAGTGCAGTAAACACGCCAAAATTCGAATTTAAAAAGCTTTGACAATTTTTGTGTTCACGAGTTGTATCGGATAAATAATCGACCTTCTTGAGTAACCCGCGCGAATGAGTCATAATATGTCCCGAGGTTCAATCTAGAGCTAACGATGGCATTCGCAGACCGATTATTAACGTACGTCAAAGTAACACCGACAAACACATCCAATAATATAATAATGGTTTTTGAGCTATTCATCATCACCTACCAGGCGTGCTTATGGTACAAAATTGATATGTGACTACTTAATGGGATAAATATTGAGTCCCAATTTATAATTGGACGAACACGTTTCATAACTCGGTTTTGGAACTCGGTTTCAGCGTACAGTTATTGTCATAAAACGAGATTATCATTAAAACGAGAATTTCACGCAGTGCCAAACGTCGAATTTAATAATTATATAACAATATTTCAAATCACAGATGTGGCGATTTCGTGATGGTCAACGAGACGGTTGCAGATATTCCTGTCATGCTTATCATTATCAGTACTGCTACTGGCAAGTCAACTGTAATTCCAAAACGCGTTTTCGCTTTTAAAACAATTAATTAAGCAGGGTTTTGCAATTTATAATCAAGCAGCGGAATTTCATAACAATTCAGCTACTCCAGAACGACAGCTTCTAAATAAACTTTGTTTCGATTGCATGCCAAACCCGTACTCTATAAAATGTGTCCACTTTTGTAGCATGCATTTGTAAGAATGATCTCTACTGGCCTTCAAAATTAAATCAATTTTAATGGAGAAAATGCATAAAAATATTCATCCTCTTTCTCAATCTGTCGAAACAAAAGTCTTTTTTTAATTTTATACAGGAAGGAAGGGCGTAAATTCAGTTTTGAAAAAAGTTTCTTATTGTGAGTTTTTTTAAGTCAGGGAATTGCCTTTCATAAAACGTCATGTCTCTGAATTTGCACACGTCGCTGGTAATGTTTACGTAATGGCTTTTATCCACTGGTTAGTACTATGTATTTTATATAGTCTCCTAATAAAAGTGCAGTTAAATGTATGGTTTTCCGTAGCGAAATATATATATATAATATTCAGTTTTGAAACCCTGAATGCCAGCGTTACGGCAGGTTGGGATCAAGATTATACGGGAATAAGCAAGGTTTCTGAAAACCGAACTATACACGTCCTTTGGGTAAACAGTAAGAAGGAGACCTTAAATTCTACCAAAAAGCCCAAAAATAATTATCTGTATTCATGCTTATCATGAAAAACAACTGCATTTTAGTGCATCGAAAATCAATGAGAAATATTCATGACTTTTATTTGAATATATCTTGCAGGGGGAAGTGTAGACAAAAATGTTTTTGTTCAAAAGGCGCCATTCTCCGGTCAAAATATTATTGCATATTTATGCTTAATGGTGTTAGTTTTACAGCCATACTTATTAATCGGTTCCATACGAAACAGACTTTGGGATTTTCAGCAGAATTTCTGTGCTTTAAACTAACTTGTATATATATAAATATAAATATATATGGATACAGGCGAAAATGCCGACCCCAGGTATTGAGATGGAAGAAGGTTAAGAGATCTCTGGGGAGGATGATTTATTCATCTGACGTTTCACTGATTCGTGCTGAGTCTGATCGTCTGTCAGCTGTTTGGATGACATGTTATGGACGGAGGATGGCTCGGGTAGTGCGGCTTGTGCTTGTTTTAGACTGCTCATTTTGTTAAGGAGTTGGCCTTCTTCTTCTCTCGCTCGCTGTTCACCTTATACGAGATCCAGCTCTGCAAGTTTCCCAAGGGTTCCGTCTCGAGATCTGATGCACATGCTGTCTTTTCCCTTTCGATTTCCCTGCTGTTCTTTCCCAGGCGAATGTGACACTCGTTGATGAGAGTTCTCAGTAGGCGTCGGCTCTAGCTCTTGGACACCGGCCGGAGGTCACTATCCGCCGCTTGCTCATGCAGCATAAGTTCTTGAAAAGTATTTAACAAAGCAAAGGTAGCGTTCACGCTTGTGAGCCAGAGCCAATAGAAGAAACTATTTGGTCATGCTGCATCTTTAAATTGATCATCAACTGAGTAATTCTTAAAAATTTGCACCATTGTTATTGTTTCGAGTCATTTGTTTCATTTTGTGGGCTACAGTTAAATGTTTGCATTTGTCTAGCGCAATTGATAACATTACTCCTCCAATAATTAGGAAGGGCCAAAAAAAGTTAATATATGTTCGTTTATTTTCCTCAATATTAAACTCAAAGAGCACTTCCGTTGGTCGTCGTAGTAGTTTAATTTTCAGACTTTTAAAAACCAAGAAAAATTTATTTATCTAAATCGCAGCCGTCGGTTAATTAGTGTCCTTCATAAGTGCGGAACAATTTCCATAGTTTAAAGAAAATTACATGTTAATTAACTGCGGTCGTATATCGATCGTCAGTGGCACAGTGGTGATTACTACTTATGTTCCTTTTTAGGCAAGTATGTGTTTTGATTCAGAAAGTTGGGCAGATTACATTACTGCGCACTACAAATGAATAGCCTATTAGGGATTCGTAAATATAGTGAGTGCAAGAAGTGCGATATTTTCAGAAAGGCCCATTGAAGAATGCCTGCATAGACCCATTTAGTTGCTCATGACTTGATGACCGCTTGTCTGAGAACAAGTCAAGATCAGTCTATGTAATTTGTTGTCAGGGCAGACAGGTCTGCATGTCTGGAAGGTCACTGCGCCTTGCGAAGCGTGAAATGACAGAGACACAGCCATCAAATTCAGCAAAACTCATACGTTCAGTCCCACACAGATGAAACCGCAATAAATGTTTTTTTCTACAACAATACTGCATCCCCTCGCATTTTAATTAATGTGAATGTCTTAAGATTATTTTGTTAAGAAATAAAAAGTGGGTTAATCGATGATATCCCCTAACGTTAACTAAGTGTATGGACATGGCCCGCGGTCATAGTACATTAATAAGGATGCGAATTAACTGAAGGGTTTAAATGCATTTATGTGTTTCCAATTCAGTCGTCAGCAGCGTAATGCCTTCATTACAGTGTGAAATGTATTCGTGACAAATTAAATGATACTGATAAAGGTTAAATATATTCCTATTTACTGCAAGCCTATCTACTCCACTTCGAGATAGTATGTTAGGTTATATAAGAAAAGTTGCTCATAGTACCTCGATGGTGACCTATCGTCGAATCGTTTATTGCTAAAAAAAATACATACAAACGACAAAAATACATTCATTTCCACACCTGAAATACATAACTTCCCTTTAGCTTCGTACTAGGTCCACAATTCTCCTAAAAATGGTCTCCAACGCAAGAAAAATCTGTCCGCCTGTTAATGTTGCATAACCCTTGTACATATATTACGCACAAGCGGAAAACATACTGCAGAAAATGATCCCTAGTTTAAGGTTAAATGTTGAAATGGCCACGAAGTTATTAAGAGTGTTCATTTTTACTACTGCAGAAATCACAAGCACAGGAAATTATAGATACGTAATAAAGACTGTCTGTCAATGCGTTAACATTGTATGTTGAAGAAAGTCTAGATGTCTCCACAGTATTCCAATTTAATCATAGCATCTGCGTGGTGTTTCTTTGATTTACGTAGATGAAATCTTGATATTCAATCTGACGGCGTTCGGTTTTCAATATCGGTCGCTGTTGTTGTGCAATTACACTAACACATATGCAAAGGCAGTGTAAAATGGTACGTGACACATTAGGCATGCTGATGAAAATGCGACGTCGACTAGGTCTGAAATTCGCGATTATTTTATTCTGCGAAATTTGCCAGAAGCATTCGATGCATGAGAGAATACAAACATTCGAACGCATTGTGCGTTCAAGTCAAAATCCAATATTTAAATTTTTCGAATTGTCAGTTTATTTCGCGTTACTTCGTGTGTAAATCTTATTTGCAGATTTAACGTGGTTTATAGATGTCAAGGCTTGAGCATGTGTTCAAACGTTTGTGAAATATACGTGGACGATAAGTCTAACTGTTAATATATGTGTTCACAATTTACTTCCAGGTCGAAAATTTACTTAAATTTTCAAACATCCTTTAAATTTTGTCTACGCCCCTTTGCTTCCAAACGTTCACAAAACTATCATAAACCTCTTATCAAAAAGGGGTGAAATAAATTTTATGGCCATCAAAGGACGCATAGTAAGGTCAGGTAAATCTGTAACCAGTTTTGCTGCTATTCACTTTTTTGCAAATTCTGATCATAAAATTATTCTCTGTTGGACATGGAAATATGAGCGCCATACTGCAGTGCGGATGTTCTGATCTATAAGGATAAAACGGAGCATTATATGCCTTCATTTTATGCATACATTTTATCTATGACCTATACGTTATTTTCAATGTCCAATCTTGTATACGCGACTGCGTCAATGTGCGCGGAGTTATGTTTGGTCTTCAATCAAAATACCGTAAGTAACGCCCATCTGTCGATTTATTGTATGCATCGACATCATATGAAAATTAATTTTTAAAAAACATTTCGTAGGAAGGACCGACAGTACAAATGCATGGGTCAATACAATAGATGACCGATGTCAGGAAACGTTGGCAGAAATACTGAAAGGTGTTTTATATTGTGAAGGATAACTAAGGTTGTCTGTTTATACTCATTTTCGTGCAATATAATCTTTTCCCCCTTCAGACTTTCCTAAAGTTTGGCCTTTAACACTTCATAAATAAGCCTTACTCGGTAAAATACTACCATAACAACACAAACATTTCAAAACTTTTCCGACGATTCTTCAAATTTTAGTAAATTAAAAAGAAAATATGCACAAAAATATGTTTTATTTTACCTGTTTATTATGTGCATCATTTGGACATTGTATTATCTAAGATATGCCATTTTTCGCACATGCTCGTTTACAATTTTTTTTACATGAATTTAACAATACAATCTGCATGGAATACAATATTTTATGAACTGTTTGTGTTATTTTCTCAGATACATAAGGAAAGCTTATGCCTTGTAGACTGAAATTGTTGCAAATTATTTTGGAGTAGGGAAGGTGTACAAAACCTAAAGATACGCTTTCATCGGGTATATAGCGTGAAACAAATGTGATTTCCTAAGTAAGGAGTTTAAAATGGCACATATATGTGCACTTTTATTCTATAAAATGTATTAACGTAAAAAAGAACATCAAACATCAATGCTCAAAATGCATGCTTGTGAAGCAAACAATTTAAATAAGTTTAATTTTGTGAGGGATACAAAAATACAATCATTAAAAGGTGAGTTTGAAATACCACAGTAATATACTAAATGAAAAAAGAATAAATACACCACTCAAACAATTTCTCACAATCAAAAATGTATTTCAGAAGTTTGGCCAGCATGTTTTGAGGTCCGTCATAAAGAGTACAGAAGAATATCCCAGTTTGTTTTATCAACAAAGTAAAGACTATCAAACTGATAAAACCTTATAAATCACGCATAATGAAACGATCCCTAAGGTTTATTCAGCAAAATGTAGTGATTCCGTTGTAATTCAAACACACAAACACGTCCTTTTCTTAAAAAGATCAAATATTTAATAAACTTAACTTCGTGTCTTTGAACTGTGAGCCTGCTAATAAATCTGTGAAGTTGTCCGCCAAACCAACTTAATAGCATGCAAGCCACTACATACGGTATCAAAAGCTAACCGCGCAAACGGCCCATTCCATACCATTACCTGAAAAAGAAACAGCCCTCTTTGTTCGAATTCTCATAAAACAGACGTGGTAAAAAGTTGAAAGAATTTGAAAACAGAAAGTTCATCGTCATTTTTTACCAATCAAATTAAGTACATGGCATTTAAAATAGGCATTTGGCGATTGCTCCGGAAACCTTGAACTTTAACTTGTCTACATTTCACAGTACACATTTTCGGGTGGAGCAGTGTCAATTAGTGCAGCTTCTCCGCTTCCTGCTTCGCTGAATGTCAACACAATCTTGTTCGTTTTGTTTGACAACAGAAGTGGCCATACGGCTGTTATAAAGTTGGGATGTTGAATAGTCCCAAGCCCAACTATATTCGGTCCGAAATGCTGCTTATCCCAATGTGAGACTTTGAGCAGAACGCGACACTGTGCACGATCAACTTCAAAGTGCCGTAGACCATCCTTAAAGAACAATTGATAGAATGCGTCTTAGGGACATTCAAGTTTCGATCTATGTGACGCTTATCAGAATTAAAATCCTTTACCTTAAAGAAGACCAACCTGAATTTTTGCCAAACCACGAAACAAGAGTACTCAATGTAATGGCTTCTCGCTGAGGTTCTATGCAATTCACAGTCATAAGCCGACATATTGCCATAGAGGCTGATGTTGTAATGAATATTCTCAAATTTGTTACTTTTGGGCTTTACATGAAGTAGGAAAACTTTATTAATGAGATATGTAGCAACAGTTTTGACATGATGGGGACCATTTTTGCGTGGACATTGGTCCTGCCCTGAAACAAAACGTTAACACATATACTGACAATTGGCAAAAAAATTTCCACTAGGCAATAATATTTGAAGTGAAAATTATAAAGAAAAGCCTGTTTCTGCCAACTGCACTAAGCAAATTCGCTCGGAATAACCAGTAGTTATCCGTACTTTTCAAAGCAAAAAGTATCGGTACTATTCGCTTGCAAAAAACTTACTTAATCAAGTAAGGCCCAACGCAAATCTAAACAATGCCGACTGGTTATTTCTGCCGCAAGCATACCATTATTAAATAAGTTTTTGAATACTCAATAACATTTCGGCGCTAACACGGGCGTTCTTAGTGCAATTTTAAATTGAAATAACGCTGGTGTTTTCCGTTTGACTAGACACCAAAACAAAATTTTCCGTCGCCTCTGCTATCTAGTCTAAACAAACATGCACCCTTAAATCTGCTTTCTTGTGGAATATTTAGCGTTTTTGAGGTTTAGAAAACACGATCAGAAGGTTTTTATGCAGATGCTAGTAGTTAATTCATGAGGCGCAAAGGACGGCAATTTGAATGTTTATATATTAAGTAGAAAAGAGGAATTGCCAACAGAAATTTTTCTAGCGGACAGACATGAAAGCGGTTGTTTTAATAGACAAGGGCGCTAAGTTTGAGATTAGAGGTGCCTGGCATCTGGACAGTGTTTGTTATCCTTTGCCCTGTTTAAGAGTGGAGGTGGCGCAATAAAATCAATTCGTTCTTCCCGGCGGCAGTTCCCAACTCCACTTACCGCGCATAATCTTGAAGTCAACGTTTCCTTGTACTTATTAATTTACCCTTTTGCTGGTGCACTCTTTGTCCTCCTCATATAATAAAACGTGTTATTCTGCCTGTCTTATCTTATGCCAAATGATTGACACTCAGCAATGAATGTTACGAAAGTCAGCCTGAACAATATACAGACCGGGCAGAGTAATACAGAATCAGACGTTCCGTACCAGGCAGCTCATTATTACGCGAATTAGGTCTCGACCACCGAGACCCCATTCTACCGCCACGTATCCGCAAATGTTCACTTATACTACCTCCTTGAGAAGAGAAGATGCAATCAAAGATATCGTTTTAATTCAGCAAATGAATTGGTTCGAGAATATTTAGAAAGGATCACTTTACCAAATATAATGCAGTTGACTCTGGTTCGTAATAATTGTGTTCAAATGGCAAGTTTAATTATAAAATTCAAATAAGTAATGTTATGTATTTTGAGGGGCACTCTATTATAATAAATGCCATAAAATCGAAGTCATTCCAGACTTACGGGATACTGTCGCACATGCTTTAGAGCTCGTGGTAAAAATTAAAAATAATAAGAATGTAGCGCCTGTCATTTGTTTACCACCTTGTTACAAAATCCGTAAAACGAGCCACGTCTAAAGAAAACCAGGTTATAAGCTGCGAACTCTTGGCCAATCATTAGGAACTTAAACTAACCAATGACAATTTTTTGCCTACGTTTGTTCACCTTTGGAAGACATGTCAACAAAAATGACCTATTTGTGTACCAAGATGTTTATAAACATACATAGCGCATGAGCGCCACTATTCACTTTCTTCAACTGGTCTCTTATTAAATCGCATTATTTGTTGGTATGTGATCAAGGCGTTCAGCATCTTGCACTCTTGCTGCTTAAATATGCGCTAAAGGAAAGCCGGAACACTGGTACTTTTTGATACAACATGTGATATCCTCATATGATGTTGCCGTGCACCTTAGGGAGGCCATAGAATCGGGCTTAAGCCGTAGCTTGGGGTCTCGTCATGCGTCTGTCGGTCGGTTTATGGTACCTGAGTTCTCCATGGCCAACAGCGTAGTCATAATTTCGCGCGTCAACGCTTTTACACATAGGACATAGAACTGTCTGACCTCCAGGAAACGTTTTACTTTTTGAGAGTAGTTTTTCCTGTGGCGCAAATGTCTGACCATTAGCTTAAAGGCCTGCCTTTTTTAGCCTAGAGGTATCTAAAAGCATCACGTTCGACCTTGGAAGGCACTTCCCGTGCCTTTTTAGCTATTTGGAGGGACGACTCTTGGTGTTGAATGAGACTCTTAGTGAATTATTTGCTTCTATCCGAACGAGGATTGTTTTCACTGCTGCAATTATGCGAACAGGATTTATTCTTGAATATATTGCAGAAATTGTGTGAGATTTTGAGATTCAGTAATGACCCTTACGCAAACATCGAAAGACAAGGGTGTCGGCCTTAATTCCAGTAATAGCAGTGGCTTCTAAACATCCTGATTCCTCAAAGGTAAACCTGGCAGTAGCGGCAGTTATAGATACTTTGATTCCGGCATATTTTTTGAAGTACTCATGATACGTAAACATGATCCTTATCGGTGATCTGAACAAAAGTAAAAGGAAAATGTATTTTTGCGAGGCAAATATGTTAAAAGTTAACACACAGGGTGGCTGCTGGCGAAAGTAAATAAAGTTAATCGTATGGGTGTAACCCCTGGACCAGCAATTTCAACAGGTAACCCATTTCACCATTTCTATGTTTATGAAGGCCGCGTCGCACGTCTTACTCTCAAGGATCTTCTAACAGAGCGCTCCTCCGTCAAGGTAATAAGCGCAGTCTTCACAATAACCTAAACTGCCACAACTAAAACGGCCGCTGGAACTATAATTTGTTAAGGCGGGAGCAATTTAATTAAAATTCTGAAAAGGAAACAGTAAGAGCCGTGAACGTACTTTATTTTGCCAGATATACCTTACTCAAAGGTATTTTCCGCGCAGATTGTTTGCCTGTTTTATGAAATGCATTTGAATAAATTCATTCTTGTCCACGAATGATTTAGAAAAGAACGAGGTGTACTTAGAGAACGCATACAGTATATGTGCTATCTCGTGAAATGTCGACCAAAATTTTGAAATGCGTTCTCGTTCCGAAAAGATAAATTAAGTAGTGTTGTAAAACTTAACATGATGCAGCATAAATCTATAATGATCCAGTTACCCCATGCTCTCAGCTTTTGAAAAGCTTATTTTCGGCTGCATGCACTCTCTATTCTCTGCAAAAATAGCTACTTACGTAGCATGCGAATTTCTCATTGATTTTCGATGCCCATAAAAATTCAATTATATCTCATAAAAACATGCATAAATATTCACTCTTTTACCTTTTCGATAGCAAATCATGTCTCCATCCAAATTCATACTCAAAAGAACAGTACAATTCGGTTTTTAAAAGTTTTTTCTAATTCCCGAATAATTTTGAATCCGACCTGCTGTTACACTGGCATTCAGGGTTTCAAGACTGCATACTGTATATTTTCCGCGTACGGAAAACCATGCATTTCTCTGCGGTGTTTAGAGGAAACCATATAAGGTTCTTAAAATTAAACAATTGATTTGAGCAATATTGTTAACTGTTCAAGCCACATTCGTAAATGCAGATGCTAGACGTTTCATGAACGGCCATTTAAGGGTATTAAGATTTTCACAATTAGAAACATTTTTAAAACCGAATTATACTCTTCTTTTGAGTATGGGGCATACGGTGGACATCATCGAAATCGATGGTCAAACTGTCGAGTATTAAATTGGATGAAGACATGATTTTTTACCGAATAAGTAAAAAAGTGAATATTTATGCATGCTTAACATGAAATATAATTGAATTTTCAAGAGCATCGAAAATCATTGAGAAAATTGCATGCTACGTACGTAGTCATTTTTCGCAGAGTATAGATATTGCATGCAGCCGAAAGTAAATTCTCTCGAAAGCCGACAGCCAGATGTAAATGAATTATTATAGACTTGTGCTGCATCGTGATTAGTTTTACAACAAGGCTTAATTTATCTTTTCGAAACGAGAACGCATTTCGAAATTTTAGTTAACATTTTATGAGGTAGCGCATCTATAGTAGGTCTTAGGACGAATTTGCGATCAGTGGAACAAGAAATTTATTAGCCTGTCGTTTCGGATTGTATCATCAAACACATAACTGTTGTGATGCGCACTGGAAAATTCCTAAAACGGAGAAGTCATTTAAGGGCATTACTTCAATGAACAGCAATGCAAAGTCTCAGTAAACATGAAAAGTGGTTACCTATGTAAGCAACAGTTAGGCATGCTACTAAGAACGTGGACAGCTGGAATTGAAGGACACTAGTGGAAATTATGTGCCTTTTTGTAAACTGCATGCCTATTTTTCTTTCAAAAATAGAAATACGTAAAAACGTAAATGCATAAAATCGGTAAAAGTACTAGCAATGGCCCATAATCAAAGACAATCGTTTGCACGCAATAAACGTCAAGCATTTACCGCGGCTAATATATTCACAAGACATGAAACCTGCTAAAGAAAGTTATAAACGAAAGTTTATTTTCAGCTTCCCAATCTATTATCTCCAAAATCGTATTATTTTTACGAGAAGCTACCAATGTTATCCATTTGAAAACTGAATAAAAGTATTTTCTTCGTCACCGCATTTCGCAACGGGATATTAAATCGTAGCTACTTAGAATCAACTCTTTGCATGTAGGGTGAGATATAATGTTAAACCGGCAGTAATAATGGGACACAAACAGTTCCGATTTGGCCATTATTTTTAATTTTGTGACGGAGATAACAAGGGTAACTTGGTCAGAACGATCTATTACTTTTTTAAGGGAAAATATATTTCTTGACATTTAGACGGTTAAATAAGTGATATGCGATAACCTGATTTGCGTCTATCATTAAATGCTCGATCAAGATTTAGAAATGCGCAAAAAAACAATGAAACGCTCGTGTGCAGAAAAAGGTGAATTAAAGCGATTATTCTAGAGCTTTCCTAAAGAACAGACGCAGTTTTATCTAACATCAAAATCTGAGGTTTGTTTAATCGCGAAAAAATCGACTCTCTTTAAATAGATATCCAGCAGGCATTACATGCCAACGGAGAGTCGTAACATGTCATTTTATATATATTCGAAGCCATCAAAATGAGTTTTATTATAAGCTTGTGATGGAGCACTACAAAGACGTTCTACCAATTATACGCTGATATTGATATGGTGACCTTATAAACCGTCGTACTGAGGCTAACTTAATGCGGAAAAAACAATCCCAATCACATCAGCCCGTAGTAGAGTTCGCTATGATGGTAAATCAGACATACATTCATTTTCAGCGAATATTCCCATGTTACAATTGAAAAGTCAAATTGGCGAACACGTGTTTTCAGCAACTCGGATGAAGGTGGGGAGCAGTGAAGAGGAATTTGGTGGCATAGCGACTGCATCCTATGAATACTGCAGCCGCTGGTGCATGAATCGCCCGTATTGTCTGCTGTTGTCTCTGATGATTAGTTTGAGCAGGAATCCGAAACGTCAAGCTTATCGTGTTTCCTTACTTATTTCATAGTCTGCGACGGCTTGTTAGCTCATGGCTTCTAACAGGCCAAAATTCGGTATGTAAGGTCAGATGCAGTGGTAAAGCCAGCGTTAATCAATGCACCTAATCTATTCCGATCTAACCATTATTTAAAATTTTGCGACGGAAGCATCTAGGGGAATTCAGTCAGAAGGCTCTCTGACTTTTTAAAGTAAAGACATATTCCGTAAATGACAGACGGTGAAATCAGTGATGTGAGGTTTCCTGATTGACAGCTGGCATTTTCTGCTCGATCACGATTGCAAAATGCGGTCAAAAGAAAATGTAATGCCCATGCGCAGGGGTCGGCAAATTGAAACGACTTTCAAACGGCTTAACAGCAGAGTAGACGCAACCTTGTCTGACATCAAAATCTGAGGTCTGGTTAATCGTGAAAAGTCGACTTGCCTTAAGTAGAAATCTAGCAAGCATTCCACGCAAGTCTGTATAATCTACAAAATTTCAAAATGAATTTCCGTAAACCGTTTGTGGGATTAAATAAACGTGATGGAAGCATTGGCATGTCGCTTGCCAAGTTATTTCACTTGAAATATACCTTTCGAGATGGAGGAGGAGGAGGAAAAGGAGGAGGAGGAAATGCGCTTTATTTTGAAATCGTAAGTTCACAATTTTCAGCAAAATTCGGCTGCATTCACTGTGGGTAGTAAATAAGTTAAGAGATTATTCAACAGTCAAAAAAACGATTATTATGGAGATAGTTCAATTCTGAGCTTCTGTATTTGTGTCTCTTCGCACGTAAGAAAGCGCGCTAGGAATGGTAATACAGAGGCTCGATAAGCCGATGTGCGACAGGGTATAAGACGGAAGTTGCGGCCATAAGATCGGAATGTAGGGGATGGGCAACGTCATTTAGAATTTGACCAGAAAATTGCTTGACCGCATTGAAGTGTCGTTGTAAGATTGTGTCAACTAAAACAATATAAGAAACGCCAGCAGCAGAAGAGAGCATGCGAAGGATTCGTTTCAAAATTAAAAGATCCTTTTTTAACAATGCAGGAAAAATGACAGGAGAACAGTATAGGATAAGACGAGGAATGCAGGCATCAATGAGTCGCCAGACTAAGGGTTGAGGTGTGTAGTAGGAACTCAAACGACGAATGTAGTAAAGGAGTTTACGAACTTTAATAAATAGGGACTCAATATGGAGGGAAAAAGAAAGATTTGGGGACAAAGTAACGCCGAGATACCTGAAAGAGGATACCTCATTAGGAAGAATGTCAGAGGAATCAGGGTTAGGAGAGGGCCGCAGTCGAAAAATACACTGAACGGATTTTTGGTTGTTAATTAGGAGACCATTTTCCTCCGACCACGCTAGGACATGGTTTAAGCCATCCTTTAGAGACCGGAGGTGTGTCTGACTTTTGAGAGGGTGTCCATTAACCACATCGTCAGCATACCTGACCAGAAGACAGTCATTAGGGGACCTGAGATCAGCAGTGTGGAGGGAGAAAAGGTGAGGGGATAGAATTGAACCTTGAAGAACACCGCAGTCATTGGGAAGGGTCGAAGACTTTCGCTTGCCAGATTGGACAAATTGGGTGCGGAAGCTAAAATAATCGCTCAGCCAAGAGACGACCCAGCCTGGAGAGCCAGATGCGGAGATTTTGGAAAGGAGAAGAGGGCGTGGGACGGTATTGAAGGCGGAGGAGTAATCAAGAAAAGCGCACGCATACTTGCGGCAACCCTTGTCTAATGCTTTTAAAGCAGAGTGGACCACAAGAGCGACAGCATCTAAAGTACTCCGTTTAGCTTTGTATGCAAGTTGTAAGGGGTAGGAAAAACTGGAAGGAAAAGGCTTTATGATATCTATGGCAACTCTTTCAGCAAGGTTTAGTATTGCAGAGGAGCAGGCAATCGGGCGAAAAGATTTAGGACCAAAGTTAGCAGGCTTTTTAGGGATGGGAGTGATTCTCACTGTACGCCAGGCGTCGGGAATCTTGGACTCCATGAAAGACATATTGATTAGGTGCGTTAAAATAGGGGCTATCTGATACCTGCAAGATTTAAGAAGAAAAGGCGAGACACCATCCGGTCCGGCAGCTGTTGATCCACGGACCTGTTTAAGGTGTTTCTCTACTGTTGACAAAGACACGGGTTGGAATGTACTCGGTGATAGGGGAATGTCTTTTAAGGGACGATGGGAGTCATTGTGACTTAATATAAAATTTTTATTTAGGGAGTCTAAATCTGCATCCACATGCACCAGCGTGTTGCGATGACCATTGAGACGCTTAAGATTTTTCCAAATCTTAGCTGAGAAAGGGGGGAAAGGGGGGGAGTAAGAAGAGGAAAAAAGTTGGCTGACAAACAGGCTATTTAGCCTGTCAATCTCTGTTTTTCTTAAGACAGTAACGTCCTTAAGGCTATCACGTAAGCCTAGCTTGTAAAGGAGTTCTTTTTTACGTCTTAACGATTTCTATCCGGTCGTACCATAACAGTATCAAAAGTGCAGCAAATATCGAAAATTTCCTTTAAAAACGCTGTCAGGTTGGAAGAACAGGATTCAACATTAGAATGTTCAAGGAAAGTGGGGATATGCAAGTCTGAAGCATGAGAATGTTTTGGGCGGACGTGTTGCGAACCTTAACCTTTCTCTCAGGCTTGGCAAGCAGTGCACGTTTTGAAGTGGAATAGATTTTTGGAAGGCACAATAAAGTGGAATGGTCAGAACCTGACAATGGAGCCCTGTTTTTTTACGCAAAAAAGCTTGTTGTGGTTAGTCAGAATATGATCAAGAGGGGCATCTTCGCGAGTATTAAAGGGGACAAGATCATCGAAGCCTAAAAGTGTAAGGGGACGTAAATTTACGGGATTAAAATCACCGCATAAGAGAGTGAGATAGTCGCAGGATAATATAGCAAGTTTTTGTGAGACGAAGTCGAAAAACCGGGTTAATGCGCCTTCACAGGAAGAGGGGGAATGTAAATACTAACAAATATGATGCCTTTAAAATTACTTAACAAACGGGGCTTACATAAAACAGCGATTACATCTATTAAATCATCAGAGTAAGAAAAAAGGGACTTACAGTCTCTACACCAATCTTGATTAACAAAAATGGCAACGCCTCCACCTCTGCCACAAGATACAGATTTTCTATTTGTTCGAAAGCAGTAAAAGGATGGGGGAGTAATAAGCTGAGAATCAATATCACTATTAAGCCACGTCTCTTGAAGGCAAACAACTTCAGGTTTGCTGTGTTCTTTTTTCGAAAAAAGTAGCTCCAAATCATGGGTTTTGTTGAAAATAGAACGACAGTTTATCGACAAGAAGGCAGGAACTGACAATTTGTGATTCGGCTGACGTTTGAATGCGAATTGCCAGCCACAACGGTGTTTTCTCCGATGCATAGGCCGTTGTTGACGAATATTTGATAAAGTCAACACAGAACGATCACAAATACGACATATCGGTCGTAAAGTACAATAATTTGCATCATGGTCGTTCGTAAGTGAAATTGACAATTTAATTCCGTTCAAAAGGGTGCTAGCGTACTGTAGAGACGAGCTCATAATCTTAGCTCAGACAAACAAAGGATGCTAAACAATTCAATATATCGAAGAGAAAAGGCACAATAATGTACAATTAGTAAAAATCCACACGTGAATGGAGAGCTACAAAAATGGCGGCTCGAATTCAAAAGCCCGCCATGCGGTTTATGGAACGAGAAATTTATGGAGTTGATGTTTCGAATACTCATTCATACCAGCATCAGCATATAAGGGTAGAGGTGTACTATTTATAGTACGAAGCAGCCATGGAAGCATATGCGTCCCATTAATGACAGCTCTCAAGATTACCGCTAGTGGTGGAAAATAATGTGATGATGGTGCGTCAGTCGGTGTTCAGGGTGATAATTGTCGAGATTTCGCCACGCATTTTCGGATGCAGGCGTGATGGTAGCTCGAAACTATGGCGCGCTGTCGCTTCTAGTATTGCTATTTCGTGCCCTCCCTGATTCTCTAATCCAGCAAAAATTTCAGCACAGGATATACTTCTCGGAGGCCGTCACACTTTTTGCAGATTGAGGTCCTGCAAACCATGATTCCAGCTGGTTAATCACGGGTCACTCTGCTGTGAGCTCTTGCAGCAATTTCTGACTCTTGGACCTTGAAAATATGATCGTTTTGCGTCGAATTAGCCGTCATAAGGCTAGCGTCTTCCTCTCCCTTTGACGCTGAGTGCTCGGCCATTCACAGCCAGAGTAATTTGTCACTTTCTACTTTGGTGCTTTTTCCTCAACTTTATCAGGTCCTGTGAACGACCCCTGACGTTTCCTGGAAATATAGTGAGTCTTTCGGCCCCACGACTTGTCGCCTGATGATTGTTTCCAGCCAGTTATGTGGGCAGCCATCAGCTCTCAGTAACCCGTCAAAGAGTTTGCAATTAAGCAACCCTGTTATCCGCATCAGTACAATGTGTTACAACGCTCCATGTTAGCGTCCTTATGCAAATGCCTTTGCGACTGATTGTCTGGTTGTTGCTGAAGGCCAGTATTTGCGTCGTTTTTGTCATTTTTCCGTACATATATACTTTTATTCCAGCATAATCGTTGCGGAAAAGAAGTCCAATCAGATAATTTCTTTCGTCCTTCTCCATCGTAGGTTGAATGTGCGGGATGACGACGTTCATACCTTCATTTAATATCAGCATCTGATGCCGTTTACTGGCCCAGCATTCTGGTCAGTGGTGTTGAAAGACTGCTGAATCTAACCGTTGTAGGACCACCTCAGCTTTACGTCCCGAAATCGCTGAATCGATTGTCACTTGCCCGTAGATTGTCTCGTCGGACGTGAAGTACGTCTTTTCACAGAACTTCAGCAGTTGGGGTGACCTGGGTGTGTTTGAGTTGATTTTCTCTTACATTTTATTCCTCTCGTCGGAGTAGTTCGACGGTTTGGATTGCCACGTCCGGCAAATAGGAACAGGTCATAGATGTTACTCCAACAACTGTATTGACGAGCAGACTGCGGTGTTCGAATCAATATTTAAAAAAATAAGACGTCCAAACAGTCCCTTTTTCAATCCGTAGGTTATGATATCTCTTACGGATAGGTAAGCTTGGAAAGAAGTACCCTCATTGTTCACATTTGAAAGACCGTAGAATCAGGCAAGGGTCGTTTTGTTCGCTATCCACATGCGTCTGTCGATTGGCAATATTATACCTGAGTTCACGATTGCCAGTCGCGTCAAGTTTATAACGCGCGTCAGCAATACCATGGTGTTGACTCGCGCGAGATATATGTCGCCAGCTTTCCGAAGGCAGTCTGTCCTGTCAAATACGATGTGGAACGTTTCTTCTTTGCAGGCACGATAATTGGGACGTTGTCGTAACCGTGTATCTAAAAGTGTCACGTTCGAGCGTGGTAATCACGTTGCGCTTTTTTTCCGATAATGACATGCTGCCAGTGTTCTTCCTTTCGTTTGACGCCCCCCTATGGCTTAGTATTAACTGCACTGCTGAATTCGTGTTGTCAGCTTTGGCGTCGGCTATGTTAATTGAGGCCAGCTGCCTTGACACATGCATATGCTTCTACGTCAGCTTCTTTGGCGACAGGTTATGCACCACTTAGTCGTTCTGAGATGAGAATGGTACAGGCATCTTAAGAAATTGTCTAACTAGGGGTGCTTCGCTTGTCGCTCGCCGTTCGCGGGTTCGCTCGTCTAACCTCAGCTGAACTAGTCGTGTACAGTCCTCTCCCGCGAACTGGCAGCATCTTGCATCTCGTGCCAATCCTCTGACAGAATTTGCGACTGCTTCATCGACAGTCTAGAAGGAGCCATGCTAGAATGCAACCCGCGTCGCCAGCTCTGTGGTAACCCGAGGTTCGTATGAAACACACTTCGGCAACACAATTGTGAATCCTTGATCAACAGTCTTGAAGGAGCCGTGCTGAAATACTGCGCGGCTTGCCAACCTTGTGTTAACCGGAGGTTTCTATGAAACACGCCGAATGTCACTGTTTCCTCGTCGTCAGGGCTTAAGCATCTCTTCGACGGCTTCACGCGCGATGTTTAAAATCTCAACTACGGTTTCGGCATTTAACACATTTTGGCGCCAAAAACCCAGTGTATTGCCCGCGTTAGTAAACGTGACAAATGTGTGGTTATTTTTGGTTTTGATTTTAAAACATGTGAATTTGGCAAAATCGGTCCTGCAGAGAATGCCCACAGCCATGAGAACTTACTCACGTAGTCTAGAATTATTTCTGATTTCATGTCAAATGTTCATTTATTATCGGACTCTGTAGGTTTTTTATTCTACAAAATACCAAAATATAAGTTGGGTGATGAGGATATCTCAAAAATAATCCCTAGCAATTAACAATTTTCCAGGTGTATTTAACGCAATGGCATAAGCGCCATTTAGTTTTTTTGCATAAATTGTAAACAGATTATTGGCAGTTCTTTTGCAAAAGCATTCGATAATAAAGTAAAAAGCTTATCAACGTCTCGATGAGCGTAACATGCATTCTGACCCAGGGAGGTGATTCTTGTGTACAGGCAGAAGATGAAGCCTGCGTCTGTCATTGCAATCAAATAATCTAATCGAAAGTCACCATCTACTCTGCGTCAGTGTTTAAGGATCTCTCTATGGTACTCAGGCGGAAGGTATAAAAACTAAACTGAAATTTCCGCATTTAAAGCGTTTTGGAGTCATAAATCCCTAACTATTAACAGTTTCCCAGGTATATTTCACGCAATGGCAAGAGTGACATTTATTTTTTTGCAGAAATTGTTGACAGATTATCGCAGTTGTTTTTCAAAAGCATTCAATAATAAAATCTGCCTCTACTGTCTCCTTCCTCTTTATCATATACCGTAAACGGCAAACAGTCGTCGAAGTTTGTTCACTACTTCACGGGTGTAACTATGTTTCATTAAGTCTGCTATCGTTGCTGTGAATTTTTGCGGAAAACGAAATGAACGTTTGCTACGTGTGGAACAGACATCAGCGCCTTGACATTCAAATGTTAATGTCTGAGTAATTGCTGTAGTAATATGTACTGTTCTATTCCACCGCATCACCAGTATACATTCAAAATACCATGACGGATGGTATTCAGCAGTTTTCCTTAGGCCGATGCAGGACTAAGTAAACCATCTATTGCCACATTGGGCTGCGAGATTTACTGTCATGGGAGACTAACCGAGATTTTTAGGTGTGGCTACACAATCCCCGAATAGTCCAATCATGTCAGGATACTGGAATTTAAACTAAATTATTTCCAGCCGCATGTTTATACCAACATCGACTTAAATGACTGCTTGCATTTACGCTTTTCTGCAAATCCTCATTAGAAGCGTGCACATACAATTGTTCTTAACACATGGAATAAAATATATCTAAACACTCCAAACATCTATTCTCAAATAACCATATTTTTTGCCTTGAATGCATTATTCAAATTGCGTCGTTCATGACCGTTTATCAGTGCTGATTTGTGGCACGCTGCACGATTCACATTTTTTGCAGGATGGTTTAAACTCCACATATAAAATCCTCATTATAATGCGAGGATGTGCGATTTATCTGACAAAAATGTATGCAGCATCTAGTTTGAAACCCGCAAGGCCTTGTGCAACTGCTGGTTGTATTCAACATTATCCTCGTGAATCCAAACCAACATAATCATACGACACTTCCTGGCAAGCTGGAAATGATGAGAAACCCGCAAAGGCGGACGTCATGGCATGCATCCGGCTACAACGACGTCCTAATAAAAAGAAACTAGTTGCCTATTGGCAGTTTCCAAGCTGGACTAACGGGTAAGCATCTCATGTGTCGGCTGCATTCATGCGCTTGCAGGTAATTTAAGCCATTACACGTGGAAAATCTGGTCAAACTTGAATGGAACTGTTGCTGATCTTCCAAGAAATCAAACAGCACTATAGAATCTGATAAATTGCAATCGACAGCTTTTTCATTTAGCCAATGTTTTTAAATAGATCACCGGTAGCAGTAGTAGTTAAGGCGCTGTATATTAGTTAATATTACACTTGATCGCCGCATTTGCCGGAACCATACGGTCCAAGGAGGTAAACCTCACAAATGCCGACTGCCTTCTGCTGCAGCGTGCTGCGTGCAAATTAAAGATGTTGCCTGGATGAGAGGGACTTCGAAGATTTCTGCACCGGTGATCATGCGGTCAGGAGTCCTGAATTAATGTGCATGTATGGTGACTGAACGAAAGCGCAAACTTTGAGAATTTATATCAGTGTATGCAGATGACGGAGTAATTGAATGCTCAGATGGATGGACAGTAAGTGATCTATCTCATGAAATTTCGGCTGAAATTCTAAAATGCGTTTTCGATTAGGAAGGATTACTTGGTTGCGGTTGTAATACTGATTATTTTGTGACATACTCTTATTACATTTTGGGACTCGGCAGAATGTCGGATTTTAAATGCACTTCTTTTCAATGTCCGATAGAAAGCGTGCTCGGTAAAAAAAAGACTACATACGTAGCATGCGTTTTTCCCATTGATTTTTGGTGGTCTTGAAAATTCAGATATATTTTATAGAAACCACAAACAAAAATATGCTTTCTTTTAGTCAATCAATAGACATTCACGTCTTCTTTATATTTTATACTTAAGAAAGGAGTATAATTAGGTTGTAAGAAGGTTTCTAATTATGAGACTTTTTAAGACCGTGATATGTCCATTCACATAGCATCGTACCTGTCCGTTTACCACTTCTCCTCATGGAATGTGCAACATGGTTCGCATCCATACAAAATTTTATGGACTCTGTATGATATGTCTTTAATGACATAGAAAAATATGTGATTTTCTTTACGCGGAACACACACACGAATTTTCAGGCTCCAAATTCTTCGGCATGAAAAAAACATTTTTAAAACCTAATAATACTCCTTTCTTGGGTAAGAAATATAAAGAAGACGTGAGTCTTTATTGAGTGACTAAAAGAAAGCATATTTTTGTTTGTGGTTTCTATAAAATATATTTGAATTTCCAAGACCATCGAAAATTAATGTATAAAATACATGCTACGTAAGTAGTCTTTTTTTACCGAGCACGCTTTCTACCGGAGATATACAAGAAGTGTATTTAAAAGCCGACATCCTGATGCGTCTGAAATGTTATAAGAGTATGCCTTAAGATAATCAGTATTACAACATCGACCAAGTAATCCTCCCTAATCGAAAACGCATTTCAGAATTTCAGCCAATATTTCAGGAGATAATTCGCTCACTGTACCTATTGCCATGTTTGACGGTTGGATAAAGGCCTATAACCGGTCAGCACGTCTTAAAATGCATTGCCCCATATGCATATTATCTCACATGCATATGCAATACACATGATGGCAAATGGTGTGATAACCGAATAAAAAGATTTAGTGATAGGCCCAATTTAAGATATTGGAACGATTTGTTGACACTGTGTCACGGCTCGATTGGTAAATGGAGGTCACACACAGCTTCACAGTGCTATATCAATCTGCCCTTCCTTTCCGAACGACGACGAAAAATGGTTGATATAAAATACACTTTAATTAATTGCTGCCCGGACATATGTATTCGCCTTCGCCCGATGAAATTGCATTGGTGAAATATTTTACGCCGTGCTTTTTGTATTTAAATAGAGAATAAATTGTGATCGGTCATGTCAATTTCTCCGTACAGGCAGCTAAAATTGCATTCTGCCAGTGAAATCGGAACGCGCAAAATCGGCCATAGTTTACACATTATTTCGGTTACAGTTGGCACAGCAGCCAGCTCTTCTGCTTTTAATAGGCTGAGGCACGTTTTTTTCAATTTTGATGAACTTTCTCACGATGCCACCGGTCATAGGGAAGTAGACAACAAACTAATAGGGTGGTTTAGACGAATGCATACCGTTTGACGGGTTAGTGATACCGAGTTCAATTTACGTTGGTTTGACATAATAAACTGACCGCTGCGAACATGTACTTGTACTTTCATGGTGGATATTTTTATAAACTGGTATATCAATAGGTTTTTTGTGGTGATGCCATTCTCGTGTAAGGATATCTCTTCCACTTCCGCATATTTGGCTATCTGAATTTCCGAAAAAAGTAACATACCAAGTGCCCGACATGAGATGAGAAGTGAACGATCAGAATGTAGCGTATTCAGACGTACATGATGGGTAAATACTGCATGATTCCAGATCAGCCATTTGAAAAATAGTTTAGAATACAAACTTCTATACGAATAAGTTTGATTTACTATCAAACACATCCCTAAGTTTTGTTGCTTATTTTGCCGTGATACAGGAAGATAAGTGAGTGATACCAGTGAAACAGTCGGAACTGAATACAACGTGTGTGACTGTATCAAATTACACATCCCCTTATCGCCTGGTACGATGTTATTCAACATGCTATTGGGCAGTTTCAGTACTATGAAGATCCAACATAATATTTTTAAGCAAGCTATACACTTTCATTCCTTCTCAAATTTCGAATACTGGAAGTGGCATATAAGATCATGAGTTTCCCCTTCCCATTATCGATAGGTCACTGTCGCTTTTATATTGTCACTTTTTATTTATTGGCATTTTCTCCTGCCCAAATTTTAATTAACCGTTGTCTCCTTGAAACAAATCAATGAATATTACCTATCTATTCTGTTATATCATATTTGCATATTAAGCAGGATGTTTGACAGTAAATCAAACTTAATTGTGAATAGCTTACTTGCAATTATGCTGAATTTACCTATCATATCCGTCTGAAAATGCTACATACTGATTGTCCACTTCTCAGCTCATGCCAGGCCCTCGGTATGTTCCTTTTTTTCGGAACATCGAATTGCTTAACAACCTATCATTAAACCACATTATAGCAATCTCAAACTTAAAAGTTAAACTACATGTTCGCAGTATTCACTTAAAAATGTCAAACCTACGAGACTGAAACTCGGTTGAATTAACCGATTTAACGGTATGTATTCATCGAAACTGTCCGACTATTCTGTTGCCCCCTGCCCTATAACCGGTGGCAACGTGAGAATGTTGATGGTAATTGAAAAAAAAAACGAGTCCGCCTTGTAGATGCCAGATTAAGAAAAAGGCAGCATTGAAAATTGTGAAAATCAAAGGTCTTTCTGCTGCTCTTCTCCCGTCGTACATTGTGCTCTGAGCGTGCAATGGCGGCCTCCAAACAGACAATGCCACATCACTAATTTTAGTATGTGTTTTGCGCAGAAATAGGTACTTGCATTGAAAAAGTCAATGTGATTTCCTTCTTGAATTTGTTGTCATAACAGATGATTTAAATAGTTTACGTACTTTCAACTAAGTAAGCTCTGATGTTGAATTCTATTCGGTATACGGGGAGTCAGCCTACTTCTCAGCTCATGCCAGGCACCTGGTATGTTGCTTTTTTCGGAAACTCAGATGGCCGGGCATATGCTCACACGACAATTTCATCACCACACACAACCCACCAATAAGAGAGTTTATAGCAATCTCAACCTCAACCTTTAATTGCACAGTGTTCAGTTAATAATGCGAAACCAGCGAAATTAGAGGTCGGTTTCACAGAGCAGTCTAACGGTATGCATTCGTCTAAACCGCCCCATTATTCTGTTTTCTCCTGCCCTCTAACTGGTTGCACCGTGAAAAAGATCATCTGAATCGAAAAACACGTGTCATACTAGCGCAATGACAGCCTGCATGTCGTACGCAGTAACCGCTAGTGGATGCTAATTTTAGAATAAAGAAACAATGAAAACTTTGCTAATCAGAGTTACTGTTATCCAATTGCTCCGACTCACAAACGAATTTACTCGCCGCAATGGCCGTATATTTGCCCTTCATTTCACCCATCTTCCAACCTACATTGCGAGCATAGTATTCAATTTTGACCGCCAAATAGGCAGTACCAGCTCACTGATTTCGCTGTCTGTTTTACGCAAACATATGTAATGGCATTGGAAAAGTCAATGGGATTTGGTTCATGAACATTTTGAAATAACGGCTGCCTTTTAATTGTTTGGAACCACATCTGTGTAGGATTTGGTGTAGCACTTATCCTCACACGCAGAATCACAACTTTCTATAGTTTAATGAACTGGCGATGTACGCGATGTTAATGGAATGATCGACTGAAGCCTGTTGTTTATGGCCCTCTGATCCGTATGCCGTAATCAAATGTCAGCTGGTTGTAAGCAATGCATTACTTGACCGATAATTTTTCATTACGTTAATGAAAAGAGATGGTGTTGGTTATGGTTTGTGCTATAAATACAGTAAAAACCGGTCCTCAGAGCTCCTCTGCTTCCAACATTAGAAGCAACAAAAATGTTTATCTAAAGGTTTTCTCCCATCTTTGTCCCCAACATGCATTCCGAATAGCAGACGCCACACGATGCGCAAGCAGTTTATTAGAAAAAGTTAAAAGGACATTCCCTGTCATCCGTAGTCTATACGTTTAGCATTAATTGGCGGGGTGTTGGCAAGAGACATAGAAACCTCGAACGAATAATCAAGAGATCGCAGTGATCGCCTTCTCGGTTTCTTTCATAAACATAAACATAAATATACAAACAAACGTACATGCACACATGTACATAGCGATTGGGATCATTGCCGTTAGTGAACAATAGGCCACATCCAACCACAGGCCTGAAGTACTTGGGATTCGGTCTCCAAATTTTTAGTCATTGAGTTCAACGTTCAATCATTAAGCCAAGTGCTAGTTTTCATGTCGATAGCGATCGATAGTAATAATTTAATGTTCAAATTGCCTCCTGCAGTCGTTTTTCAGGACATGCTCGTTCCATTTTGCTTTAAGGTCCGGCCGGCTGATGACGACTTAAAGGCCAGAAAGTGTCTGTTGTCTAAGTCGTTTACCCCACCAAAGTTTTTTTGATATTCGCCTTGTGACTGCCCTCGTGAACTGTACATTGAACTTGGGGGCAAACACCAATGCGCGCGCACTCGTTATTCATAGGGTTCATGAATACTCAGAAAGTAAACAACTCACTCTCAATTTTCCTAAGCATTTCAAATCGAGGAAAACGGTGTTATCAAGAAGTTACTATATTAAGTGGTAAGCAATACGCTATCAACAATGTTTTGTGCAAAAAATGTGATTCAAAAACCTACTCATGATGACAGAAGTCATGTAGCTTCCCGTTTTGACGATAACACATGACCACATCCATCTACAAATTGAAATCTCTAAGTAATCATTTTAAAACCCGTTCTTAAATCTTAACCTACACAAAGACATTACGTAGGCATTCGGTCTCAAAAATTATGGGCATTTCATAGAACTCTGTTTGTGGAGTAAACAGGGCTACTTTCACTCAAACCAACCATGAGGGAGAATTTATCCAGACAATCGTTGGAAACGTGCCGATTCATATGTGGACGCCGAGCCTTAGGAAGAAAGTGTTTAGGGGTTCCGGCGACTTATTCAGTTACGTAGAGCAGTTGAAAACACACCTCGTGAGAAATGCACGTTATTTTAAATGGGATTTTGCTTCAGATTTTCACTCTCAGTCATTGCAAGTCAGATAATATAATTATTTCTGTACAGTTATACTTCACGAGATCTTGCCAGTAGATGCTTTATTTGAGTTCTACGTAATTCTGACGCATTTCTCTAGCATATCTTCTTGATTCTCAATTCAATTAAAGTTAATGTCACTGTGTGACAGTGCTTGGGTATTTTACCTAACGAATTTGTAAAATTCTCAAAATCACTGCAAGTGTGGAAATATACATTGGTTACCCAGGTTTCTGAGTGTCCCGTGACGTTGAACAGCCTTAATTGGCAGTCCGCCATCATGATTGCGACTGCCAAATAAAGTAAAACTCGTACAAATGTGTTATTCTAAGTCCTAAAATGTCGAACGATAGGGTGGGAGACATTGACGCACGCCCAGAATGCTCGGTTTTCGAGATGCAGAAGGGTCGAGAATTCACAAAACATTTATTTGCTGACTTAGGTTTAACCGTCTGTGGCTCATACTTTCAATGACCATTCGGAGAAACTAGGTTTTCAAGAGGTCTGTGTCGGCGATATTGATCGCTTGAGGTCAGAAATCCTGGATAAAAAAGCACAGCAGTTGACCTAGTAGAAACTTGTGCATGTGGGATTTTCTGTTAGTGTATGCAGATGCCGAAGTAATTGAGCGAGCAGATAGGTGCCCCGTAGACAGACTTGATTGTGGGGTGAGCGCTAACGGCAGGTCAAGCCGTCTGTCTCGTCAACAGCAGGCTCTCCACATGTGGCTTAACTTGATGCAATCTGGCTCGCGTGATTTTACGCAGACAAGCGCGGTTGCGCTGAAGACTTTCACCTGAATTTTATCCGTTACTCAAATCGATCGCTGTAAGTCAATTCATCCAAACCGTTTGTTAAAGTAAAAGTAATTATATGTAACGAAATTCTCTGCATTTTAAATATCTCATGAAGGGTTAATGAAAATGGGTCGTCGATACGTATTATTACTGTAATTAAGGAAATTCGGTCAACATGTTAGTAGGGTTTCTCTGTGGGCAAAGGTGGTTTCCAAACAAGCAATAATTACTAAGTGCAATGAGCATTCGTTGCAGATCGAAGCGAAGCGTTGTAGCCCGAGATGTGTCCGAGATGTTAAAGTTCCTTTACTGTCACCGTCACTGCCTCAAATCCGTCGTCATTCAGTCTCCGCCAACTCCCTGTTTGGCTACACTTGAGGTTTAACTCGAGCTCCTTTAGCTTCTTATTTAGAAAGCTTAAGGTGAAAGCCACTCAGCAAGGAAGCAATAATCAATAAGTACACAATGAATTCGTTGCAGTTTGACATGAAATTTTGTAACCTTAGATTTACCTGAAAATTTCTGAAAGGTGTTTTTTGCGCTGTTTCTTAGGGATTAAATTTCACGGAGATTTATCCTATCTGATGATTCGATGATAGTCACTTCGTTATCAACCCACAAAATGTACAGATGGCAAAACGATTTTGGCCCATTAAGACAAAGTATTAATTTTGTGCGCTAAAGCTGCACTCAATGGCACGAAATAGCATTGATCTTTTAATTGAATATGTAAAAACACAAACAAACGCCTCGTTCACTAAAATAGACATGTAAGTTTGCACCTCGATCCCACATTTAGCAACACACGAAAAACAATTATCAAGTCCGGCAAGCTCTCTATAGTACACCTCGCAGGAGTAAATTGATCTCATCCCATAGAAAAACACGCCCAGATGTTAAGCTAAAGTCTAAAAGAGGCAGTAGCATAGAAAATTGGCCTGATACATAAAAAAAATCCATTTTCGTTAAAATTTAGGAGCATGACGCGAAGTTTCGACGTGTGACTTGATGAGTTAGCAAAATCATAAACGTTTAGGCTGTCCGAAAACTGTCATATTAATTTCAGTTATCATTTTTCACTGGGTAGGACACGGAATGCACTACACGTTCAAGGTTGGTTAACTTTTTCTATTCTACGTTTCCCTACGAAAAATCGCTTGACACCAGGACAGCTATATATGTGGCTGTAAAAAGTGGCGATATCAGAAAAGGAGCTAATTGGCCAGCCTTGTATCAACCCTATCGGTCGTACAATTTATATCAGAAACAGCAGAGGGCCCGACCTTCCCATGCTAACGCTTGCGCCCCAAAAAGCGTCCATTCTCCTCAGCATGCCGACTGAAACTGAGGCAATACTTCCGGGCTGAAAATTCCCTTACAGTCGCTGCTTCAGGCTCAACTCCGTCGTCACTTAGTCTGCCCCAACTCTGTGATTGTGACATTTGTGTTAGATCCGAGCTCTTTTAGCTACTTATTGAGTAAGCCGAAATCGATAAACACTCAGCATCAGATTCGGTGGCCTGTTAGATCATGCAAGGATTACGGGGGTGATCATCCCGTTAACCTTTGCGGCTCAGAGGGCAACTCCGAAAGGTGTCGCACGTGGACTAGTAATATAGGCATAAAATTATTACAAAAAAATGTCATGGGAGGCTGAAATGACCAAACTCACAAAATCCGGGTTTGTTTTGAACATGGAGTTCGAATCTGCGTTGTATCGGTTTCTAAGTCTTGGAAAATACAAAAGGTGGGCTAACGCATAAAAGGTCAGCCGAAATACCGAAATTCGTTTTTGTTTCGGAAGGATTTATTAGGTAGCGTTCTGAAACTAATCAACCTGCACTTTCGTATCTTTAATATTATTCGGCACTCGATGGTGCATTAAAGTGGAGATTGTAATGCCTTTTGAACTCTGAAGCAAACAAATGTCTGCGGGGTAAAAGTGGAGATTTAGAATCCACCCATTCTGATTTTTGGTTTTCAACTTAAAAAAATAGCCACCAACAAGTCGTCGACTGTTAAGGGCCACCGGCCCAAAGGGTAAACACGCCTTAGAGGACAAATATCACGTGTCCTTTCACCGTCAAAATAGCAGAATTAATCGGCTGGTTATCGCAACCTCATAATAAGGAAGCCCCGTGCAAACGCTCACGCAATTTGTACCAATCTACACACAAAAATCATAAAATACTGATTGTTGCGGCCAAAATTCCAAAAATACGCATTTTTGCCCACGGTGACTGAGTAGTAATCATTCGCCAAGCAAATAGAGGCAAAGGGTTGAGTCACAAAAAGCAATCGTGAAGAAAATTTCGCGTTGATGTCGGGGAGGCGTGGATTTGTTATGTATGCCCTAGCATGGTGACTGCATCCCATAAATTTTGCAGCCGCTCTTGCATAAACCACACGTATTTTCTACTGTTTCTTATGCATGGTCCGAGCAGAAGTCCAAAATTCGGACTAATAATGCTCTTGTCCCAGCAATCCGGTCTCATTCTTCACTACCCCTGCTTCAGACGTGTGGACATATCGAATTAAACGTAGTTCTGAATAGTCCATCCTCATCTTCGCACTTGGTTGATTCTTTAATTGAACCGGTTGACATTTAGGCAAGTTAAGTAGAACCGTCATATGGTGGACTATTTTAATAAACTCTAGTAATACTAATTATTGGAACTCAAAATCATCGCTACCACAGATTAAGCACAATAAAATGGTTTTTTTATAAACGTGGGGAATAAAAGCAAAAGCTCATTAAATGGGGCATGTTCTGGAACTTACAAGTGGCCTGACAGATTGATTTCCTTCTAACGAGGCATGCAAACTCATAAACACGATAAACACAGCTTAATGTCAATACGTTCTAAGACACTTGTGCCACAAGACTATCATCTAACATTCGCTACTCTATTTTTGCACAAACTAAGCCCTAAAAAAGTCGATTTTTTGACTTTACATGGGTTATCAGCCAAAAGTACGAACACAAAAGCAGTTTTTTAGGATAAATGACAAAATATCTCTTTTTAAGTTCATAACAAATTCGGAAGGAAACCCGCAGAAACAGGTTGACACCGAAATATGATAACCTACGTTGATCGCAAGCTCGAAAACGATTCTATGAGAGCCGTACATCCGTTTGTCTCCAAATGCTAACGATTCTCTGGTTGGGCATATCGAAGTTAACGTAGTTGTAAGTAGTAGTAGTCGTCATGATCTTTGCACATAGCCGTTGCTTTTGTTGAGCCAGGAGACATTAATTCTGGTAATAGGAGTTTTCAAAAGCCGTACTAATTTTATTGAACCCCTCGACCAATATTTATCTGAACACACCTCCCGCTGCCATCGGAAATTTTGTAAAATTTGTGTTTTGTGTGCAATCTGCAAATAAGTGCTTGTTTTTTTCCCGCATGGTCCAGCTTTATTTCATACAATGCGATTAACATTCCGTCTACTTATTTCCATGTCTTCGACACTTCCTGTCTGATTGCGTATATCACAGACTGCAGTGTACCCATAAAATCGGCCTGATCGAACACGTTCATTTTGATTAATGCATTTTCTGAAAAGACAGACGTTCAACGCATTGCTCATGTAGTACGCGTTCGTTCGGTCTCTTTGCTCAACAACTCATGCGTATGGACGGCAGTTATAGGACCTTGACTTTTTCGAACAGTCGGTTTGTAGGTTATTTGAATTTGTGCGACGTCCTTTATTTCCCGGTGAATCTCACTGTTTGTAACGACACAAACCATTTTGCCGTGCAGTGATCTCAATATTAATAGGCGGCTGCCAGTCAGTAATTTTGTTCTGGAGATAGCATTCCCACTGAGTTTGCGATTACCGACTGAAGCAGGCAAACGAGACAGTTTATATGTGCGCAAATGCAAACTACTGCAAATTTCGCCCTAACTGCTAGCGTTGTACGAATTTATTTTTCATTAAAGGCATTCTTCTTAAACTTCAATTAATGAAGGAAAAAATGACAGGGATTGTCATATTGAGGGTTCGTCAAAGGAAACCCAAAGTGTAGACGGAAAAATGAAGGTTTCGTGGTGCATCAGCTTGAACGTCCCAATCTGTAATAGTCCTATATTTTGGTAAATTATACATCAACTAGTTCTAGGCACCGTGCAAATAGTTTTTTTAGACACTTTCGATTTATAGATGTCTTGGCAGATTTCGAATAATTAATATTAACTCAACAGTGAAAATTCGGCGCCTCGGTGGGATTCGAAATCACGCATTAAAGGGAAGTCTTTGGTACAGCCACGTAATTCAGATATGTTTCGGCAGATTTAAATAAAACATATGGACCCAACTGTGAAAAATTCGGGGGGATTCAAACCCACACAGTAAGGGGAAGGCTTTAGCACAGCCAACGCTCTAACCACTTGAGCTACAAGGCCCCACCGGACGACGAGAATTTCATCACATTTGGGTCAATTTACCCGCTTGCTTGGGCAGCCAACTTACTCTTTCACATTTGTTGGATTTTAGACGTTGCCATAGGTTGATCGGGACCACGGCAAGAAACATATGGAGTTGTTTACCGGATCTGGTGCAGCTGCGGACAAGGCAACTACGTCGGAGAAACTAGAAGAATTCTCCGGAAGTGAATTGTAGAACACGTGGCAGCGGTACGGAGAGATGACGCCAACTCTCAGGTCGCGGCCCATTCGACGAGACCCGACCACATATTCAAGTTCAATGAGGCCGAAATCCTCGCGAGAGGGGATAATCGCATGAGCCGCGATTTGCTTGAGTCATGGTTCACGAGACCTCAGTCTATCAACAAGTGCAACAACATCCCAACTTCATATTCCGTGTTAAGGCGTAGGCTGTCCAATGTGATTGACCTCTCGGGGAGTGCGCATGTTGATGAGCCAGATAAACGGGCAATCGTCACGCCTGCATCCAACACGAGAGATGAGATTTCATCAATTAACAACTCGCATGCAGACTATCATGCAAGTAACGCACCAACGGGAAACAATCCTTCATGAAGTTGATCGCGGTTAATTGCATTAGGTATGCGGCAGCATAGCAACTGTATCCTATAAACACTGCAACTTCCTGCGCAAGAGTCACCTTCTTCTGCAGCTGACTCTGTTGCTGGAATTAAGTGAGAATCCGAAACGTCAGTCGAATAAAGCCCTTGTTCCAGTGATCGCTTCTTCTTCTTCTTCTTCTAATCAGCTAGTTCCTGGAACTCGCAACTTCGCTTATATCACCAAAATAACCCTTTAAAAATTTTGTATTCCTGCTACGCTCAATTGTCTAGCAGGTGAGCTACCATTTCAGCTATTTGGAAGTTTCAGGCGTGACACCAACTGCAGCTGTCACACGAAATGGTTTATTTGTGCGTGAATGCGACCTATTGGAAGAACTGTACGTTTTGCCCTTACTGCTGGCGCGGTACGAATTTTTCGTCGTAGATTTGCTTCTTTAAACTTCAAAGAATGAAGGAAAAAGATGAGCGGAATTTTAATATTGAGGGTTCGTCGAGGGAAGCCTAGATTACTGAGGGAAAAGTGACGGCTTAATGGTACATCAGCTTGAAGACATCAACCCGTATTTAATACGGGAATTAGTCCTAAAAGCTCGTAAATCATACATGCATTAATTCTAGGCACTGTGTAAATTGTGCGGATGTGAACAGCAGGTCATTTTTCCGGCCGGATTATGTAAACACTTAGGCTGTGCTTAAATTGAACCAGTAGACAATTATCCAAGTTGAATGGAACCGCCTACAGGTAGACTATTTTAAATGAATTCGGCATCCAATTCACAATGGAAGACGAGGACAACAACCAGTTGCCCTTCCTTGACGTAAACATCACAAGGATAACAAGTGGGGGAATCAGAACTACGGTATACCGAAAGGCAACGAATACAAGAAGCATCCTCCAATTCTGGAATAACCACCTCACTGGTCACAAACGCAGTTGTGTCAGAGCTCTTTTCCAACGAGTTCAAACACGCAGTTATGAAAACGACGGGAGAAGGTAGGAAGTGAAGTGCCTACACTCCCTATTCACAGCCAATGTTTACCCACTATCCTTCATACACGAGTGCCAAAGAAGACTTGACCGCCAACGATCTAGCGATGAGAAGTCGAAGTTCTGGCTCGCAATCCCCTACATGATGAACGTTTCTGAGGCGACAGCAAGAATCCGGAGCCCCTATGGGATTGGTGTGGCCCATAAACCGGAATCCACTATCAGGCAGCAGATAATGAGGTCCAAAGACCAGCTACTTGCAACGGAACAATCAGCAGTGGTCTACAGCATACCTTGCCAAGATTGCGGTGCAAGGTGTGTTGGTGATACGGGCAAACGCCTCTGCACAATATTGCACGAACACCAACTTGCAGTCAACCGCGAGGATAACATTTCACTGGTATATAGCCACATACAACAGGAGACGCACAGTTTCACCTTTAGGAAGGCAGTCGTCATCGACCGAGCCAAAGACAAGATGGCCAGACTGATTCTCGAAAGTTAGTCTTAAGTTGACACAAATAACAGAGCCATTGACCTTCATCAGGCCTACTAGACACTTCGGACGCGGCCGACAGCATTGGCGAACAAATCGCGCCTCTCTGAACAGTTGTTACCTTCACAGCAGGGGGAGAGCGGCAGCCGGCTGTCAGATGACCGACGCGAGACATCGACCCACCGACGCGCCCAAACAGCCGACCACGATTCCCACATGCAACGGCAGTTGACCAGCCCGTCAAATTATGGGGGAGGTCCCAAGGGCACACGTACCGAGAAGCGACAAAAGCGGCCAGGCAGGGGCAGAGGTCACACTAGCGCCCCAGCGGTCGGTCACGGAGAGACCTAAGTCAATCCCCACCAGCAGGCAGGTCAGAGTTCGTGTATCAGGCATGCCTATAACACGAGACAGGCGGCGAGACAGACTAACTCTGGCCTAGCAGGAACAAACAGTCTACCACTACTCTGGTAATAGAAACGAGGTATTTTCCGAAACGTCAGCACCAATACAGTTTGGTCCATGACATCGCCTCTTTTTCTTCTTCGCATTCTTTTGGGGATGATGAACGGGATATGAAATATATATGCCCATGATCTTCCATCGACAGTAGACATTTACTGCGTCCTAAATACTTTGCCTCGTCTTAAACAACTATGAATACGGTTTTCGTCTAGCGGACAAAATTTTGTGGTTTGTGATCTGTGACCGACGCATTTCAGCACATAAAGTATTTTTTTGTTAGAACAATTGTGTTCTCTATGTGTCCATGTTCATATTGTCGCAAAATGCGTATCGTTGTAAGACAGGGTGGGCAATACAGCTATTAACTGCTACGTATGATCCAGTGTAGCATTCGGAACGAATAAAACACTATGCCAGTTCAAATTTCAATTACCCGTATTGCAGCTGCCAACGGCCTCAAAGGCAGAATTAGCGACCAATCAAGGATATAGTATTCATAGAACTTCATTCCTGAAAATCCGGGTTGATTGTACACCAATATCTATTGGGAAAAATGTTCATTTTAATATTTCTCGCCTTAAAGCCCCTTTCTAGCACTACGCATAATTAGAATAATTTTTTATTGAATTCCCCGTATGACAATAATAACGAACCGAGTTACTGAAAAAAATAATGCGTATAAAGAAAACTTGTGAACGTTTTACTGCGTCTTAATAAAAATATATTGGGAGAAGTATCTAGGTTGCACAGATCAGAGTCTCTGAAAAAACATACCTAACAATACTATTATTTACCGTCCTCACCGATGGGTTGGTTAAAGTAAAAGGCGTCCTTTGATTGCAACGTAGGTACCGATTTATCATCATTATATAGTCGGGGCACTCAAGGTGTGAAATTCGTATGATATTTGGTCCCCACATCCTCGTGTCCCAGCCCGAAGATTTCACTGTTAAGCGACAATGCACCTCCGATATCTCAAAATGCTTCAGACCTGCCTAGAAGATGATAATTGTCACGTGATTTTAGGACTGTGTCATAAATCTCTTAACTAAATTCCTAAACAATTTTTGATCTAGCCTGTAACGGGAAAATAGCTGTTTACCTGATCAAACATCAATGGAACATTGCGCCATGAGGCATTACATGAATATTCACTGAATTCACTATGTGTAGTGTCCCAATTCGGCTGGCAGTTGAAAACTGATACATTTCCATGAAGATCGATACTGTAGGAGAACTTTCCGAATGCGTTGTATTTGTCCTTTTTAGTAACAAACAAAACTTTTTTGATCAGGTGGGTGGCAATGGTGTCAATCCGAAAAGCATGTTCATCGCGTGGACAGCTCTCCTGACCTAGAGGAAATTTTAATCGCGCATACATGCACTTAAGCAATGAAGATGAGTATAAACTGTGGAAAACTGAAAAATGGATGTTTTCGGAGATCATATTTGCTGGTAACTTTCTAATAACTGCAGAGGAAAAATTACCTCAATACAATCTGAACTGAAATATGCATATTTCCGTTTGCCTAGATGGGCAGGGAGGGAGAATATAAAATGTCCATCAAGGAGTAGCCCACATTATTGTCGCTGATGATCTCAAGCTATATGATTAAGTTAGACCACATTAGTTTGGGTCAGCCGAAGGTGTTGATTTTGCGGTCATTGAGTATCAAATGCGTATATGTATTTTGTAAGCAGAAAGGCATGTTATAATCGTCCAGCACGGCATGAACGGCCACACATAGTTCGCAAATGCTTCAAACCGCCAAGGTCTATGCCCTCATGATGCTCAAACTATTTTCACAAGCGGCTGAACGAATTCGGTTTGGCCATTCTTCATACTGAATTCGACGTCTTTTCTAAGGTATAGTGACATTTGATCTGTAGGGAATGATTCTTTAAAACACTGCACATACACAAGACATGGCTCTTATTCGGCATTTTATTTTGACAATATAAAGACATCTGGTTGATTTTAAACTGCACAAGTTATCGAAGGCAATTTTAATAAAATCGCTCCACTAATGATGAGTTTCTGTGACAATGTTACGTATGAGTTCCTAAACTTCCATGTTATCATGTTCTCATAAATGTCATACTACCTAAATCTTTCTAATTGTCCATAACTAATAAGTGTCTTTCGGTTTTGCAAAGTTTTCAAAATATAATACGTTTTTAAAATTGTGTAGTATGCACTGGTACAACTTCGCATCAGCGCATTTATTTATTTTGTTTATAAAGCAGATGACATGTTTTAAATCCATGATAAAGTTTTATGAGTATTAATCTTTTCATATAGTCACAGAGAAATGCTTGATTTTCTTACAAGAAGGGTGTTAAGGTTATAGATGGGATCCCTGTATGCAAATGTAAAGGAAGGTTGAGTTCACAGTTATTAAGGAATTGATCATGTTTCTTTTAACTCAAATATACTGCTTATTTAAGTTTAAAATTCGAAGAATACATAGCATGGTGTCAAATAAATAGTAAACAATATGTTTTTTCCCTCTTCTATTAGATATATTAAAACGAATACGGGTACAAAAAATCCATGAGAATAATTGTGGCTAATTAAAAAGTCGTTTTTACAAACTTTAGTTTGAAATGACTTTACTTTCCTAGTATTATCCTGCATAACAATTAATATGAACACCACAACAATGTAACGTTTTTTTAATTGGGGAAACATATTTAAATATTTTATTCTGCATTTTATGAAAAAGCATATCTTCTGCGCGTGATAAATTTCCATTTATTCATATTAGTTTCTATTTTGTCCAAAAATCGCAAAATGACGTTAAATGAACTGTAGACAAAGCAGATGCATCTTTAAGTAATACTTTAATCAAAACACCGCATCTGATTTGACGTCCGCGGTTAAATGATTTCGAGATAATAGTTGGCATGCTGGGACATTTTTTAATATCCTAACACATTACTGAAGTTTTCAATCAAATCACTTCCACTTTATAAAATAAATAACAGTTTACAGCGTTTATCATACTTACGGCTTTCGGGAATGCAGGCATGGTTGCCATCAATAAATACCCACACGAGCACTAAAATAACGCGAGACATCCTGCAATAACGCAGACGCAGAAAGTACTGAGTACACATGATCCATATAATAAAAGCCGATGTCTCTAAATTACTGACCAATCACAAACAATGGCGCTTGATTAGAGAGGTGTATTTGGCTTCTGATTTAGCTGTTGGTAAACCAAATGACTAAAACCACTCCATCTCCTCAATCTATTGTCTCATATTGCGCACAGAAACTCAAGAGGACGATGAAAAATGTCCGAAATTAAAAAAACATGCCAAGCATTTCGAAGATAAGAAAAGTGACTTTGACGCTTCCAATGCACTGCTCAGTTAATTCAAACTTCCTGACAAAACGCAATTTGCTTGTGGAATGCATATAATTTTCCTACCTTGACGAAGGCATGCATTAATCCAGCAATTCGTATTTCCGGTCACGTTTCATCATCGTGATGGCAGTTTGGCAAATTATCTGTAATTCTTTCTAGTATTTTAAGAGACAAGCGCAGACGTTTACGAACTATCCCCAAACCTTAAATTAAATGTCATCATCAATGCGTATGGGAAGGTAATTCAAAACTGAGGTATCCTCCATTGCAGACTGCAGAAGGTGCCGTTGGCTGGCTTATCGCATATAAAAAACCGCGGTTTCATTGTCGGATTGTTCCTTAGTGCAACTCGCGGCTCACGCGATTATCCCCTCTCGCGAGAATTTCGGCCTCATCGAACTTGAATGTGTGGCCGGGTCTCGTCGAATGGGCCGCGACCTGAGAGTTGGCGTCATTTCTCCGTACAGCTGCCATCTGTTCGGCAATTCGCGTCCGGAGCAGTCTTCCAGTTTCTCCGACGTAGTTGCTTTGTCCGCAACTGCATCAGATCCGGTAAACGACTCCAGATGTTTCTTGCCGTGTCAGTGGGTCTTTTGGTCTCATCACTTGGCGCCTCATGGTGGCCTCCGGTCTGTGCGCAACTCCAACCCCAAGTGGTGCAAGAAGGCGGCTATCGGCCTCGGAGACATTCTTGATGTACGGGATCGCTCGCCAGAATTTGGGATCGGCGCGATTTTGTCGCTCGTCTCGTTTGCGCAAGCACTGGTTAACGAGTAACGGGTTAACGGGTAACCGTTTTCTTGGAAAACCCGTCGAAGATATTGGGATTCGGCAACCTTGTCTTCCGGTTCACTGCAATGCGTTTCAACACGCCGAAATAGCAGTCTTACGCAACTGCGTTTGTGGCAGATTGGGTGGTTACTGTTGAAGTTCAGAATTTGCGTCGTGTTCGTTGCTTTTCTGAACACTTTGGTCTTTAGGCCACCACAATCTTTGCGACAGACGAGGACGTCAAGGAATGCCAGCTGGTTATTCTCTTCCTCCTCCATCGTGAATTGTATGTCCGGGAAGACGCTGTTGAGACGTTCTTTGAACGTTAGCACCTGATCCCGTTCGATGACGACGAAGGTATCGTCCACATACCGAGCCCAGAACTTCGGTCTGTAGTGTTGGAAGACCAGCGACTCCAACCGCTGTAGCACCGCCTCGGCGATGAATCCCGAAATCGGCGAGCCCATCGGTGTTCCCTTCACTTGCTCGTAGATTGTTCCGTCAAACGTGAAGTACGTCCTGAGACAGAACTTTAGGAGCTGAAGGACTTGGGCCTGTCCGAGAGGATTCTCCGTTTCATCGTATTTGTTTCGTAGGAGTAGCTGGACGGTCTCGATTGCCAGATCCCTCTGCAACTGTCTCTGATGATGGATTCAAGAGAGAATCCAAAACGTCAGGCGAATAAAGCCATTGTTCCAGCGATCGCTTCTTCTTCTGATCATAGAATGGACTGCCAACATCTGTCGAAATCTTTCAAAGTCTGCAATTAGATCTCCTCAATTATATCAAATTGCAACGCGATATGGTCGGAGCATGCTTTGGGCATTCATGGCTGATGCTCACTGTTGACTTCAGTATTTCCAAGAATCTAAGGAACAACGTATTCAGTTCTGCGAGATAACTTTCCCTCGAACTTACTGGAGTCTAAAACATAAACAGTCGCCCCTGTTTTTGACATCGAATAACAGAAGATGAGCAGCACTTAAGACAAGAATTGGATGTAACTTTTTCGGTAAGCTTGCTCATGTTAGCATTTTCGACGACGTTGGTAAGTATGTCACCGAAAAGCCTCACGACATACGAAGAGAACGTGCTTTATAGGGGGAGAAAATTTAATCTTTCGGCTGCGGACTATCGGGATTTTCTTAAATAATTAGAATCCATTATATTGTCAGAGAAGCTTACAGAGGGTGGACGTTTTATAATTCAGAATAGAACCACTCGATCAGAGGTCTATTCATAATGTCTAACTGAAGTCTAATAAAATGTACCGACACCTAGGAAAACGGATCGGCAGAGCCCCTTACCTGTTCTTTCAGTAAATCCGTCAGGAGCTCGAAGCATCCTCGGTTGCGTCAGAAAGTGGCAAATTCATTGATGCGAATTAAGTCTTGACTATTGCTTAACACTCATGTTAGAATTCCGGTGGAACGGCCGTCACTGACATTGCCAAATTATTTTTAAGTGCATATCCGATGGTCAACACTAGACGATAGTCCTTACCTGCGCGCAAAATAATCACGTTTTATGTGATACAATCTCTCGGATGAGGAACACTTAAAAGTACTTTGTTCTGTGCATTAAGTCTATTCTCTACAGGCTCTTTTTCTAACGCGTATAAACGAACAATCCGGTCAAGTGTTTTATGGAACTCTGGAATGTGTCAAACTCGGCCTGGTAGGTATTCTCGTGAACTCCACTGATAGACCACCGGCTACTCCGTTAACCGAGTCGTGGTCATCTACATTTAAGTGGTTTTGGCAGTCAAAGCGAGGTGACTTTGACTGGCAGGATCGCCATCAAGGACCGGAAGCAGCAATTTAGGTTATGTAGGGACCACGGCGTACACCACGTCAGTAATTACCCAAAATTCAACTTTAAGTAATTGTCCAAAATTTAATTTTCAGCTAACCTAACTGCGAGATTCCTCTGCTGCCTGTCCAACGCAGTGACATTATTGTTACTTACACTGTTAAAAAAGGCATAAAAACTCGAATCTCCACTTTGGAGGTATACGAAATGGCCGAAAAAAAGTTCTCCTCCGGACTGTTATGCGTTCCCAATGTAACCATAGTCACCTGCGACCGTTCTGCCCATTGCAACGTAGTGTGGAGAGAGAGAGCGCGCGCAAGAGGGAGAGGACGATTTTTTGAAAACCTTCGCTTATGGGAGCGCGTTGTGTACGAGTCGACACTGCGTGATTTGAAGTGTAGGAGTTTTCGTCCACTTACGAAGGGCAGACTGTTGGAAAATGTGAATGTTCCTGTTAGACTCGAATAAATGTGACGGTTGTCGCATTATTGCAGTATTGCGCTTCGATCAACGATCTATCGCGTACATATAACGTCTGCACAAAAGATGATACATGCCATAAGCCAGCCAGCAGCATCTTCTGCAATCTGCAGTGGAGGATACCTCAGTTTCGAGATTCACTCGTGATACTCGTGATTAGGCAAATGATCTTTATGGTCTTCGGAAGTTCGCTTGTAAAATGGCCTGACAAGGAACGCGCATCTTCACGCGACAGGAGTTTTATGCTTCTCCTATAATTTTGAATCCTTGTCGAAACTGACTACAATTTTCTGCTACAAGCAATACGAATTGCTATAAAATTTTGTACCTTAACATATTCAGAGTCGTATGGATGATAATCTATCCGACTGTTGGGTGAAATATTATTTATCGACGCTGACAGTAGTCGATGCAGCCATCGACAACAATAAGATATGACGAGATTCCTAAATCCTGATCAAGGGTATCGATTTTGTGGGAAAGCTCCGTCACGAGAAGGCGCGGCTGAACACTTCTTATCCGTTAGCCATTAGACCAATCTGATATCCGGTCACTTGGTCTATCACGTCAGCTCGGTCGATGAGTCGCAGTTTCAGGGACCCGTCAGCAGCCGAGCGAATGTTGGTTGAACTTAATAATCGTTCAATCCGCAGTGCGCATTATCTGAACGAAACGGCAGTGGTCTTCTCTGGCAGCGGAAATAACATAACAGATGAGCAATAAAGAACGATACGCAGAAGCAGCCATTTATAAATTTGTAGATTAGGATTTGATATGAGTCTAATAAACGCACACGGCGATCGTAATTAACGCGTTTGCAAATTTTCATCACAGTACTATAATTTTAATGTCGAATGAGAGATTTGAGGACAGAGTAACACCCAGGTGCCGCAAAGAGGTTAGTTCGTTAAAAGGAATGTAACAGAACTCGGGGATGGAAAGAAGCCACAGTCAACTCATATCGGCCATACTTATGATCGTCGGCCAGAAGACAATCTTTCCAAGGACCATGCAAAATAATGGTCTAAGTCATACTTCGGAAACTAGAAATATCTCTGGTTTTTAATAAGGAGGCCGACAAAAGTATCGGTGACATGCTCAGCACATGGGTAGTCATTAGACGATTTTAGGACATCGGTTTGAAGTGGGTTTAGGAGATATGAGGACCCCGACTCTTTTGCGAGTTTCATAATTGTGAGGGAGCATACAATTCGGTCAAATTTGTTTGGAAGAATATTAGTAGCCATGTTACGAATGAAAGTGATTCTTGTTGGAGGCCAAGTGAAGGGTATATTTTACTTCAAGATTGGCATGTTATTAGGGTGGCTTGGATGTGGGCATGAAGCCCCACCGGAGTAAACAAACCTCAGCTATCTGCAGTCTGGTACGAGTGGTAATACGGGTTTGTACAGGTGGAGCCGTGGAACGCACAGGTGACGAGGTCAAGTATGTGTACACAAAATTATACCTATTGGGAATGCGCCGTTGTACATTGAGTGGGTGATAAATAGTTGCCCTAACTCCTTATACTAAACCCTTGTCATAACATCCAATTCCTACCTTCAACCCCAACAGTATTGCATCTATCAGATGGGGTTACACAGCCACATCTTTTCCTGAGACGTGTTAAATCATGTGCCATCTGGTAAATATAGGACTTGAGAAGAAGTAATGGGACAACACCCGGCCTGACAGCGGTAGATCCACAGAGCTTCGGAAAAGGTTTCTCCATGCGTCACTGTGCATCATGTACAGTGGGATGTTTTTTGATCCTCCAGGCGTCGGCCAAGAAAAGATTGGATAAATGGGTGAAAGAGGAAAAACCCGGCGATGATCCCGGCCATCTCTTTAAACTGTCACACAAGCGTACTTTATAGAGAATGTCCCCACAAAATCGCAAACATTTTATGATATGTGGAGGGCATTTCATCCGGTCTAAAACGAACAGATCCAGAGAGGATTCGATGGTGCATAAAAGCGGAGATTATATTAGCTATCGAACTGCGAATCGAACAAAAGTTTTTGGGGAAAGTAGAGATTTAGAATCCAAGTAGTCTGATTTAAGGTTAACAAACAGCGTCCCAAAGGGACTAAACCCCATAGGGGACAAAGACCACGCGTCCCTTCACTGGCAAACTAAGCGAATTCAAACGGTATGTTGAGCAACCTCAAGATAAGAAAGCACCATGCAAATGCCCGCGCAATTTCTGCCATTTCACACCCTTTTAAGAATGCAAAAATTTTAAAAAACCGATTTCTTGCAGTCGAAAGCCCAAGCATAAGCCGTTTTTCCTACGTGACTGAGTGTTAGTCATTCACGAAGCAAATCAAAGCAAGGGGGCCAGTCCCAGGAAGTAACCGAGAAGAATTAGGTACGATCGCTGGAAGAAGAGCTTTATTTGCTTGACGATTTGGATTCCTGTTCGCACACAGCATCAGACTGCTAGATAATCTGACTTGTCCACCCTGGTGTTGGGAATAATGTTTACCTGTGCATTCCTGCATGTCTAATCTCAGCACCGAGTATGAAAGGGAATGTGCGCTGCAGTTGTTAATAGACTAGGGGTCAGTGATTCTTGACCCAAGCAGATCACAGTTCAAGCGGTTGTCACTTCTAGCAAGCATTTTGATCTCGTCCAATGTGAATGTGACCGAATCTTATCGAATGTGCCTCAACTTAAGGACGGGCGTCATTTCTCCGCACCGCTCCAACGTGCTCGGCCATTCGCGTCTAGAGCAGCCTTCCGGTTTCTCAACGCAGTTGCTTTGTCCGTGACTGCACCAGACCCGGTGGACGACTCCAGACGTTTCTGGCCGTGGAAGTTGGTTTTTCGGTTTCATTACCTGATGCTTGCCAACGTGGGTCGGAAGGTCGGACAATCACTACACCAACATTCAACAGCAATTAATAACACGAATGTCGACCACCAAACAGTCGTCGCACCAAGTGCACGTGAATTTTTATAGTTATGCGACAGCATGACGACTGCATCCTATAAATATTGCAGCCACTTGTGCATGAACCATCCGTAATTGCCATTGCCTCTTATGCATGTTCGAGCAGGAGTCGAGAACGTTGGTCCAACTATCCTGTCTACTTCTTCATTCACCCGGCGTCAACCGTGTGATCCTATCGAATTTAACGTAGTTGTAAATAGTATTAGTCGTCCTGATCTTCGTACTTGGGGATTTGCTTAATTGAGTCAGTAGGCACTATTCAAGTTTTGTGGAAACGCCAAAAGCTGGACTACTTTTAATGAACTTTACGAATGATATTCTTCTGAGCACTACATTATCTCTACCACACACTTAGCACCATAAAATGGTTTTTTTAGAAACGAAGTGAATAAATACTACGACTCATTCAACTGGGCATAACCTGGAATTTACCAGTATGATTTCCTTTTATTAGGGCATGCAAACTCCTTAAGAGAATAAACACAGCATGATTTCAATACTTTCTGAGACATTTGTACTGCAAGATCACCTTCTAACATTCGCTGTACACAGACCAAGCCACCAATAATTCGATATTTCGACTTTGTATGGGTTATCAGCCCAAGGTACCAATAAGAAGCACTTTTTAATAAAGTATGGCAAAACCCCTCTTTTTAGTCCATAAAATCCTTGGAAGGAGACACGTAAAGACAGGCGACACCAAGATAGGATAACCTACGTTGATCCCGAGCTCGTAGGAGATTCTATGAAAGTGGTAAAGATGTGCTTTTGTCTCCAAATGGAATCGTTTCTGCGCCTGAGCATATAGAAGTTAATCTGGTTGTAAATAGTAGTAGTAGTCATCATAATCTGTGCACTAAGCCGTTGCCGTAGCTGAGCCAGGAGAGATTTAATCATATCAAGTTGAATCACCGAAAGCTGTACTATTTTTAGTGAACTCCATGGCTGGTCTTCATCTGAATACACCTTCCACTGTCATGGGAAATTTATTCGAAATTTGTGTTTTGTGGGCAATCCGCAACTCAATGTTTGTTATTTTCCTCACGCAGTCCAGCTTTTTTCATACCATGCGATTAAAATACCATCTACTTATTTCTATATCTTCGGCCCTTTCTCTTTGCATACGTAAGTTATTGACTGCTGTTTTCTCTTATCATCGGCCTTATCGGAAACGTCACATTTGATTAATTAATCTCCTGAAAATACGAACCTAGATTTTCTTTGCTCATGTAGTACGCGTTAGTGCGGTCTTTTGTTAAACACTTACATTGTATCAACGACATAGAATCTTGACTTTGTCAAACAGTCTGCCTGTACAGGTAGTGACCTTACTCATGGTAATTGTGGAAATTCGCAAATGATTGCCAATTAATTGCAAATCCGCACCATTTCATGAGTCCACTGTCTAGGTTAATTAAGTACAAGTTTAAAAAAATTTAAAATATAAAGGAAATATTAAAGGCAGTGTCGCGCTGTTTGGAATTACAGATTTATTTTGAAAAACGCAATATCCCGAAAACGTCAGAAATGGCTCTAATTTAATAAACCTCGTTTGTAGATATAAAGAATATATTTGCATGACAAAAACATATTGCATATGAAAGCAAAACTCAAATAACGTCTAGTAGTAGTGTTTTAATGAAGTTTACTTCTAAATATCGTTTAATAAGTAGTGTGATTTCATATTTGACGGTTTGCCAACCACCTACATTCTGAATGTAGATCCCAAAACAGTTTTCCAGCTATTCGTTTTTTATTTTATTTCTCAGTAGTAAACGAGATGGCGTTCAAAAGTAGAAACAGGCTTTTGCTTGATTTCACCGATGGAGACGCCGTAAAAACAAATGTTTTTATAAGGTGACTTAGCATTAGGCCGGTCGGTGCCTATAAATTTAAATAGAACTGACGGGCGTGATCGTAAACATACCATTTTGTGTTTATAGAGAGAGCTTTTATTTCTTTAAATTAATTTACACATTTCGTTCGTTTCGGAATACGTTGAGTTTCAGATTGGCCTCGAAATTTTGCTGAATAATTAATGAATTTCAGTGTTTTCACCCGATCTCCCATAAAGACAGATTCTGAATTACCCGTTTGTCGAGAGTCATAAAATATGATTATTCTGGAAGGCATTTACCGAATTAGTGGGTGCTCCGGCGCTCCTTTTCATAAAGATGGTCGTTTGGGTCACGTAGCAAAACTCATTCAAACATCAAACTTAATTTTCAAGAAAAATATCTGTCCACAACGAAAGTCAGCAACAAATACGCCTTAGAACAATAAGAAAACTTTCCTTACTTAGTTACCTTTTTAGGATGTCCTTTATTCCTGCACTCCGTCGACAGATCTATGTATGCTTTGCATTTCTGCACAGTGAGGCCAAGTAAAAATCTGACACTTTTGGCCGTTTCTTTCGCGTTCCCAAACAATAGTAATATTTTTCTATTATAAACGTAAGAACATGCCGTTGTCTATACATTGAGGCCATTTCCACTGTTTTTGCTTGCTTTTAGTCCTTGTTCTTTGATCTTGAATGCACAACAGACCGCCTATAGAAATACTGATATTCTGATGAAACTACTATTGTTTTGCTCGTTCTATTTCTCAGTGAAATCTGCACAAAAACTAAACTGCACACAAATGGTGTTTCATATGTTTAAAGCTGGAAAATCCCATTCGGTGGTGGTCACCTATGTGATATTCGTTAGAATTTTCCTAAGGGCAAAACAACCTCAGCCCATTCAAACGAAAAAATCCTTTCCGATGGAAATGTGGAGGTTTGTGGGGCATCAGCTTGAACGACCCCAACCCGTAATCGTCCCAAACTTTGGTAAATTATATCTCCACTAGTTCTAGGCACTGTGCAAATAATGTTTTGGACCAACCTACTGCAACGTCTGGACTCCACCAAATCTGATACAATACGTTGGCTGCCCAAGCAAGATTTCTTAGGTAATTCAAAATGAATCCATCAGATGCTTACTAGGCTCACGTAATTTATTGATGTTTTGGCAGATTTTGAATAATTCATATTGACCCAACTCGGGGGGACTTGAATTCAAGCAGTAAGAGAAAGGATTTAGCACAGCCAACGCTCTTACCACTTGAGCTACGGGGCCTCGCTGGACGACGCGATTTTAATCACATTTGGGTTACTTTACGCGCTTGCTTGGGCAGTTTACTTACTGTATCAGATTTAGTGGATTCTAGACGTTGCAGTAGACTGGTCGGCGCCACGGCAAGAAACTTCTAGAGTCGTTTACCTGATCTGGTGCAGTTACGCAATAAGCAACTACGTCTGAGAAACTGGAATACTGTTTCGAACGCTAATTGTCGAACACGTGGCAGCGGTAAGAAGAAATGACACCAAGTCTCAGGTCGCAGCACATTCCACGAGACCCAACCACACATTCAAGTTCGATGAGGACGAAATTCTCGCGAGAGGGGATAACCGCGTGAGCCGCGACTTGATTGAGTCATGCTTCACGGGACCTCAATCTATCAACAAGTGCAACGACATCCCTACTCCATATTTCGTGCTGAGACATAGGCTGGTCAAGGTAATTGACCACTCGGGAGTGCGCAAGCCGGTGAGACAGATGAGCGAGCAATCATCACTCCAGCATCCAACACGGGTGATGACATTTCGGCAATTAACAACTCTCATGCCGGCCATTAAGCAATTAGCGCATAAGCGGGCATTAATCGTTGATGAAGGGGAGCGCGGTTAATTGCTATAAGTATGCGATAGAATAGTGACTCTATCCTATAAATACTGAAACTTCCTGCGCATAAGTCACCCTCTTCTGCCACTGACTCTGTTGCTAGAATTAAGTGAGAATCCGAAACGTCAGGCAAATAAATCCCTCATTCCAGCAATCGCTTCTTCTTCTTCTTATCAACTGGTTCCTGCAATTCGCATTTTCACTTGCATTGGCAAAATTATCTCTATTAAAATTTTGAATTCCTGCTACCGCTAATTGTCTAGCAGGTGAGTTACCATGACAGCAATTTGGGAGTTATTGAGTGAACGATGTAGAAAATCAAATGACACATCATAGGAACAATGGCACGGCTTTGAATATATGCGTCCGCGCTCAAAGCATTAAGGATCTAATTGCTCGCTGCTTCAGAAGTTCATCTGACCGCATAGTCAGAAACCGCTATATTTATGTATTTCGTATATCGATTCCCACATATTTGATCCGGAAAATGTGTGTTTGTATGTTTTTTTGTGATTTTTGGACCATTAGGGTGGACGAACTGGTTTCTGTTCGACATTACGCCAGAGGCTGATTGGACCATTAATCCTGATTATAAAAAACACCAAAAATGGTATTATGAAAACACGTCTTTATGCTTTGTTTAAAATAATTAGGGGTGACATATAAATGAAATTTTCCCATTTGCGAAATGCAATACCGAAGTTTCCGTTGGTCGATGCGCAATCCTGCATTACTTATAAGTATTCCATAAGCATAGAAAACTCCTTCGTTAATTTTTTTACAGCGAGTATTCTAGTACTGTTCACGCAAAATGCTTCGTTGTTTGTACTTTGACATGTCTGAAAATGATGCGGCGTTGGTTATTATCTTGCCAACGCATTTGTGTAGAACTTATACTTCCAACTCTCTGAAACGCCTGTTGATACGAATTAAGATGAGCATATTACGTTTATAAATAAGACCGATAAATAGGTCAATTGATTTTCTACCTCTAATCATGTATGACTACGAACTTAATAACGTTTTCTTGCACGTTTGTAATTTGTGCAGGCCTGTCTGAAAATCTGTTGTTGAATACATGCTTCTTTTACGATGATGATATTCTACAACGCTAAGCAATGCGAAACGGCATTTGCACTTTGCTGGAAAACAAGCTTAATTTTTCTACAACGATAGATTAAGGAAAAACACACTTTTGATCAAATCTAACAAACGCAATCGATTTTTCAGCATTTTGTTCTGTCACTTCGACACTGAAAATACAACAGACTTTTATGGGCATTTTCCTTGTTTGCAATCTACTGTTGTTCTAGACAGTAAAAGCCCCTGACCAACAGATATGATCAGAACATTTCCGTCTGAAATAAGAGCAAAGCTACCGTTTTTCTAACTATTAACTATGGGTTTTGCGACTTTGCTAGTACTCTTGTTTCTAAGATCGTCACTTGCAGTCAAATCCATACCAGCCACCAAGAATAAGTAAATATTTTCTCATATATCAAAGTAATTAAGACTAATTTGTTGTTTTTAGTCTATAAGCGACCTGTTAACTCGGCGTCACCAGATGCTCTCTGATCCCACTTAAAACGTTTCTCCACGAAATTCGCCGCGTCTGCAGGATACGGTCGGCAATAATCGATCAAGTGCACATTTTGGCAAGTGTCCATCTACTACCAACTTTTAGACATACGAACAGTCATCACTGGTAACAACGCCATAGTTTCATGCAGTTGCGAATTGCAGTTATTTGGTCTATCTCCATTATACGCATACTATAAATTTTCGGGAGACGAAAGCCTGTCGAAATTCGTGAGGCATCGAACATGTTTAAGGTCTTCTGGCCATTTTTTTCATGGAATTCTAGATTCTCGATGGCGCGTGAAGTCGAACGCTTCGTCTGCTATCTTGCATCCAGTTTAATGTACTATATTTAGTACGATTACCTTAATGCGTCTGCGGTTTTTGTATGCTGTGAAACATACGATCTCACGACAATGTCTGTCAGAATAGTTAAAATATTAGATGTATATGTCCATAGTCTCCCATCGACAGTATACGTTTTTTGCATCCTGAAATCTTCGCCTCGCCTTTAACAATCATGTACTCTGTTTTCGTCTAGCAGACGACATTGCTGGTTTGTGATCTGGCACTAAAGCATATCAACATTCAAAGGATTGTTTGTCAGAAGAAATGTATAATCCATTTTTCCATGTTCATATTGTCGCAACCTGCGTATCGTTGTTAAAAAGATGCGCACTGCGGCTGCAAACTGCAGGGTATGATCTTGTTTAGCATCCAAAATCAGCAAAACACTATGTCATTTAAAATTGCATATTTCCACATCACAGCCGCCACCGTATTAGCCAGTGACTGACTATAACTGGGCCAGACTCAAAGCCCGAATGGCTGGATAATCAAGGCTTTATTATCTTAAGAAGTTCACTTTGGAAAATGCGGGCTGATTGTACACCGATGTCTATGGATACAACTGTTTATTTTAATATCTCTCGTCTTAAAGCACCTTTCTCCCATAATGCATATTGCGAATAGATCTCTGCTCACAAACATTTCCGCTTGATAATAATGATAGTTCGAGCTGCCGAAAAATAAAGCGTACAAAAAGAAATTGTGAAAACTTTAATGAGACATGCTAAGAATACATTGTGATAAGTACTTAAGTGGCACAGAACAGGGTTTCGGAAAAAAAATATCTAACATTGCTAATTTTTTCCGTCTCCACCGATGGATTTGTTAATGTAAAAGGCATTCGTTGACCACAGTGCAGGTACCGATTTATCACTGTTATATAGTCGGGGCATTGAAGGTGTGAAATTCGTATGATATTTGGTCCCCACATCCTTGTGTTCCAGCGCGAAGCTTTCATCGTAAACCAACAATGGACCTCCGCTATCTCAAAATATTTTACACCAACCTAAAACGAGGATAATTATCGCATGATTGTAGGACCGTGTCAGAAATCTTTCGAATATGATCCTAAGCAATTAATGGTCTAGGCGGTAACGGGAAAATAGCTGTTTACCTGATGAAACATCAGTGGGACATTACGCCATGAGGCATTACATGAATATTCACTGAATGCACTATGAATAGTGTCCCAATTCGGTTGGCAGTCGAAAACAGATACATTGCTATGGAGCTCGATGCTGTAGGAAAACTTCCCGAATGCGTTGTATTTGTCCTTTTTAACAAGAAATAAAACTTTTTTGATGAGGTGTGCTGCAATAGTGCTTATCCGAAATACACCTTCATCTTGTGGGCAGCTTTCTTGATCTAGAGGAAATTTTAATCGCGTATACACCAACTTGAGTTAAGCAGATGAAAATAAACAGAGAAAAACTGAAAATGGATGTTTTCGGAGACCATATTTGCAGGCAACTTTCTAATAACTACAAATAACACCGAATGCAATCTGAACTCAAATAAGCGTATTTATGTTGGCCCAGGGGACAGGGAGAGGAAATCTAAAATGCTCATCAACGGGTAGCACACATTACTGTCAATAATGTCGGGTCATTTAAAATCCTAAACTGTCTTCTACGTCAATCGCTTTGGGGATTGAATGTTAACCAACTTCTTCAAGACTTCGGCAGCACAATTATTTGTTTAAGTCTGCTTCATTGGGTTCACAAAAATGTTATATTGCTGAAGCGATGAAGTAAATGAACAACTTCTGGTAGTAATTCTGCTTAACGCAAAATCGCACGAGACATTCCACCAGGTTTTGTGATGCTTTTTAGAAACAAGCTATGGTTTATCTGACATTTTCCCGGTAGAAATACCTAGATAGATATGCAGGATTACAACTCTTGACGAAATTAACCGTAAAGCTCAAATAAGGCCGTACTGAGTGCTGTAGTGTCTAACCACTTCGCAATAAATAAATCTTTATGACATAAGATACTATGGTCCAGTAACACGATATGCAAAGTGCACTTAGCACTTATTCAAAATTCATTCTGCATGAAATTCATGCTATTGTTAACTATTGCTGTTGTTTTCATTCCTCCATCAGTCTTCTTTATTAGAAGAATAAGATGGTTTCGGTGTGAGCTTAAGCACTATTTACTTGAAATACTACTTTGTTCAATCAATTTTACACGAAAAAGCTGGCCGCCTGTTTGTGTTCAAGAATCGACCACCTTAGTTTACGGTAATTTATTGGCACTTGAGACGGCGTATTCAGATACCGTCTCCTCAAACAGGCATCCAAACCCTACTGCCTCATTTCATGCACAACGACCACATAGAGACGATCAGACCAGTCTTTACATTACTCGACAACAGATTTATCCGAAGGAGGAACGAGATTCCAATATACCCCTCAATGCAAATATAAATACTAATAAATGAATAAGGCAAAATAAAAGTTCAAAGCTGACTTTTTCTTCCGCACACTTAAGTTGCGCAAACATGCTTTTGAGCAATGAAGATGAGTATAAACTGAAGAAAACTAAAAAAAATGGATGTTTTCGGGGATCATATTTGCTGGCAACCTCCTAATGACTGCAGAGGAAAGTTACTTCAATGCAATCTGATCTGAAATAAGCGTATTTCTGTTTGCCCAGATGGGCAGGGAGAGAATCTAAAATACCAATCAACGGGCAGCCCACATTACTGTCGTTGATGATCTCAAACCCTGTGATCGAGAAAGACCAGTTTATTTTGGGTCAGCCGAAGGGGTTGATTTTGCGGTCATTGAGTATCCAATGCGTATATGTATTTTGTAAGCAGAAAGGCATGTTATAATCGTTCGGCACAGCATGAAAGGCCGTATTTTCTACCGTTCGTAAATGCTTTAAGCCGCCAAGGTCTATGCCTTCATGATGCTCAAACTATTTTCACCAGCGGCTAAACGAATCCGGTACGGCCATTCTTCATATCGAAGGATTTTCGAGTCGATCGATTGGCTGTTACAACCTAACGGATTAGGCATACACATCGACACCAGCAAATAATTCTTTGCTGTTTGCCGCAGCCCTGAGACGCAATGCCATTCACCAAGGCCTTGACGACATTAAACTTATTCGGTTGTAATGACGAAGGCAAAATTGGATGCTTGTCTATGTGAAGTTACATTTTGAAGCCTTAATCTGCATTTTCTGTTTACAATACATATCGGACAACATAGCCACACGTTCAACCCCAAGGATGGACATTTCGATAAACGCTACTTTAAGGACAGGCATTTAAGCCCTAAGTGATCTTAAGCACTGTTTGTTTGAAAAGTAACTTTTTTGCAAACATTTTCGCATGAGTTTATTTTGAAGATACCTTTCCCCGCCTATATATTCCAGCGCCATCGCTGGTGCTGAAACTACTTTCCCAAGCATATTAGATGATGACGGTCACTTAAAAAAACGACAGATCAAAGTTTGGAAGTCAGCTAGCTCTTCGTAAATATGGGGCCGACTAAGTCACCAAAAAATCTGCGGCATCATTACTTTTCAAGGTCGAGCTTCCTCCTTGGAAAGATATTATATCGTTGAAATGAGGAAACATATATGCCGGTTCTACCAGTGCTTCTGCTTGTCAAAATTTCAGACTACGAATTACATTCGCTCATGCGGAGCCTTTAATGTGAAAGTTATGGTCCACTTAAAGTTGTCATGCAGGCAAATTTTTGGACAGGTATATTGGCTCACTTCAGTAGGCGCAGTCAAGCTTCGACATCAATTTTCCTGAGTGAGCCGGCTGCATATTAAAGAAGGCGCCGTTGACTGAGCAGAATGCTTAAAGTGAACATGTATAAGTTTACGCGGAGACGCAGTGTTCTGGAGAATCATTTTTTACAATTTCGACGTCTTTTCTTAGTTATAATGGCATCGAATTTGTTACTTATGATTCTCTGAAACAACGCATTTGCACAAGGCATGGCTTTTTAATCCTCCTTTGCTTTCTATTTCGAGAATATTAAAGCATATGGTTGACTTAAGATTGTATGTGCTCGCAACAGTAATTTTAATAAACTCACTCTTCCGTTGGTGAGTTTATATGACTATGTTACATATAGGCTCCTCTGCTTATATTTTCACACGTTTTCACTAATGTCATACTACGCATACTTTTCAGAAAATCCAAAAATAATGAGTGTCTTCCGGTTTAACAAAATTTTTTAAACATAAACCGTTTTGAGGACTGTAAAAGATCTATTTTTTAAACTGCGGGAACTGCGAAAAATATATTTCAACCCACGTATCCACATTTCTTAAGCTTCACATTCGAACAAAACATAGCCTGCTGCCAAATAATAATAAATCAGATTCTTTCTGTTCTACCAAAATTATTTCAACGGGTAAGGGCACGTGATAAATATTTATTCAGCATTGTTTCTCTCGATATTCTCCAGAACTCGCAAAATGACATTAAATAAACTTAAGACAAAGCAAATGCAATTTTAAGTAATACTTCAATCAAAACACCACATTTGGCTTGACGACAATGTGTGAATGATTTTAAGGAGTAAGATGGCATGCTAAAGCATCTTTTTCATATCCTAACACACTGCTGAATTTGGCATCCAAATCACTTTCACTTTATAAAATAAATTGTAGTTACAAGCCCTTATCATACTTACGGCTTTTGGGAATGCAGGCATGGTTGCCATCAATAAATACCCACACGAGCACCAAAACAGCGCGAGACATCCTGCAATAAAACAGACGCAGAAAGTGCTGAGTTCACAAAATCCATATAATAAAAGCCGATGACTCTAAATTACTGACCAATCGCAAATAATGTGGCTTAATTAGGTTGAGGTATTTGAATTCTGTTTTAGTTGTTAGTAAGCATTATGAATAAAATCACTTTACCCACTCAATCTATTGTCTCATGCTGCATACATAACCTGAAGAGGACGTTACAAATGTTGAAAATTTAAAAAGACCTATTAAACATTCCGAGGATTGGAAAAGTGTTTTTGATGCATTGACCGTACTTCCGAGTTAATTCGAATTCCCTGGTGAAAATTTAAACGCATACTGTCTGTGCATGCATTCATTCGGCGGTTCTTATTTCCGGCCTAGTTGCATCGGCGTGATGGCAGTTTGGAAAATTATCTAAAACTCCGGCTGGCATTTTAAGCGCAAAGCGCAGCAGAAGACGGACTATCCCGAAACATTAAATTAAGTATCCCCATGACTGAGTATGGGAAGGAACTTTGACAGAAATCAACATGCTTAACTTTGAAGTAATCCGCATAGTGCAATTATTAAATGTTTCTTAGACACGGGTTGATTCAATTTCTGGGCATTTTTCTGAATACGGCAACTGTGGTTTTTTTATTTACTTAATTTGTGATCTGCAGTATGTAAATATCCTCCATTCACATCTATTCAAATTTAACAGGCATAATTTGATGATCGCTGCCTATATTGTACGCGTTATTTCGAGGATTATCCTGCATATTAAAGTTATTTTATTGTATTCAGTTCGTTTTTATGTAAAAAGAAAAATTTTATCTAAATCAACAATTTCTGCCTGGAAGACAGTTCATGAGCGGCATGATAAAATTTACTCGTGAGGACAAGACTTCTGCTAAGGTCACACATGCGCATGCCTGAAAGTGCCCACAGGCGGTGTCATAAAAGCAAGTAAATCGGTCACTTGCGTATATCATCTTTTGGAGCGTACTCCAAATATTTTCCATTCAATGCCGCCTGACATGCAGAGACTGTTCTGGAGTGACTGAAAGACTGGGTGAGGGCAGATTCGTGTGGATCTGTTCTGTTGATGCCCGCGTCAATTTTTCTCACGCCTGCAAACAGACAGCAATCATATGACCCACGTTGTCTGTAGTTCAGTCAGCACAGCGCCCTAACTCTAGTCCTCACTATGTGAGAGGATTACTGCAGCAAATTATTGATTTAAACTTTTCTAAATCCACTTGAACAGCAAACATAGAAGCAGCAAGGGTGTTGAAAACTATTCAGCACTAACGTTATCGCATAGTATTATTATAATTTGATCTATCCTCTAACACATGTTCCTTGAGAGATGTTGCAGTTTATGGGGCGAATATTATTAATTTATTGCAAAACTGCTTGTACATCAAATGTCCGTATTACATATCGAAGTATCTCTCAATTTATATTCACAGAAAGCTCTGCTGATATGTGTTTTTATTTCTAAAACAGCCCATAAGTCGCTCTTCATGAGATAGACATCTGAAACCGCAATCAGGAAGATGCGCACATGGTCGATTAAATTGTCATGAGTATTACGTAGTAGCTGAGAGCATCACAAACGCCCAGAAAACAATGGCTGCTTTCCACGCGCATGTCGTCATCAAGAAGGGATAAAACGGATCCGCGGTTTCATTTGCGGATTTTCCCTAATGTCAACTTCTGTATTAACGCCAACATAAGGTGCTCGAACATCATATTTTGGTAAACCGCCGTGAATATTGTACGCGGTTTCTCAAAGTCCTAAATTAATTCATGTTATTTCAACATTCTGGGACGAATTACATCAGTTTTGGTCATAAGATAATTTTTCCGCAACCGCGTCGGCAGCATGGCAAATTACTCCGCATTTCAAATTATTATTTTACTTTGCTTTGTAAAACAGAATACAGTTTGAAGCGCATACCATAATTACGGCATAAAGACCGCTGACCAGCAGAGTTAATGGCACTTTGTAAGGGGGGTACAACTGGCTTTTGTGCCAGCAGTTTGGCAACCATAATGACCACATCAGCCCGCGAGTGACCAAAAAAAGCGATATGCGGACGTGCTTCAGAGTGCTGAAAAGTGATTGGTCGAACATTTTTCTCCAGAGCTGCGGCGGATTCTGGGACCTATCTAGAGTTTTACTTTTGCGAAATTATTTTTGATGATACCTCCGGCCACTAAAAGATCCGGAGTATGTCATTGAAAGAGTCGGCCAAGTGAGAAGTTAGCATATGATTACTAACTTTGAGTCTCCCTCAGCTCGCTCAAATTTTACATGGTTAGTGAGTTTATTAGTTAGTTTATTTAGCTAGTTAATTGTTAGTCAGTTAGTTTAGTTAGGCAGTTTGTCAGTTAGTCTAGTTAGTTAGTCAGTTAGTTAGTCAGTATAGCTAGTTTATTAGCATTAGATGAGATGGTACCGACAAAGACAAGGGAAGGGCAGTTGGTTATTTAGTGAGTTTAGTTTAGTTTGGTTTGTTAATTAGCTAATTAATTTAGTAAGTTCGTTATTAGTCAGATAGTTTGGTTAGTTAGTTTAGTTAGTTTGGTTAGTTAGTTAGTTAGTTAATTAGCTGGTTAGTTAGTTAGAGGGTTAGTATGGTTGGTTACCAGTCATTCGTCGGTTAGTTAGTCAATACAGCTAGTTAGTTACTTAGTGAGTTTGGTTTAGTTTAGTTTGGTTTGTTAGTTAGCTAATTAGTTCAGTTAGTAAGTTGTTAGTCAGTTAGTTTAATTAGTTTGGTTAGTTAGTTAGTTAATTAGTTGGTTAGAGGGTTAGTATGGTTGGTAAACAGTCGTTCGCTCTTAAATTCTCACATATCTCACCCAAAATTTATGTTTCTTTATGGCTTTTGGCTTCCAGTGGTCCGTCATCCGTTTAGACATGGCGATATGTATGTGCCTATCGACATTACCAATATTAGCAGTGAATTGCATGGGAAACGGTCGATATTAACGGTTGTAAATTGGCAATTCCATTATTCAAAGGCAATTTACCATCGCATTTTCCCTCCGTTAGCCATATTCCTTTGCTTTTCAATCATGCTGTATTTTGCCGTTTATTTGTTTTAGCTAACCAAGGCCATTTTCGTCTGTTTACGTTTTGGTTTTTTGGGTTGCGCGCTCGATTAGATTCGTCCGCATGTGGCTTTAGGTAACGCATCGCGTTTCCAACTGTGCATTAAAACTAAAAAAGGGGCCGAGAAGTGACCGAAGTCTATATAAACTCAATCAAGCATTTCGAGGATGAAAAAAAGCATTTTATCCATCGAATGCACCGCCAGCACCTGCCAAAATCTGTTCCATTCTGCAACAGGATATCCCGAATGATATGAAATTGTATCTCGTTATGGTTAGTGCATGCCTCGCGCACTGCTGGCTGATGCTTACTGTCTCTCTCAGAATTTCCAAGCTTCTAAGGAACAATATATGCAAATCTGCGAGATAGCCTTTCCTCGCACTTACTGGAGTCTGTAATTGAAAGGATCGCCTATGTTTATGACATCGAATGACAAAAGAAGTGGAGGAAGTAGATGTGCTTTTCTCGGAAAGCTTGCTCAAAAAAGACATTTTCGACGAAAATAGTAAGTATGTCACCGAGAATACTTACGACATACGAAGAAAAGTGCATTTAGGGGTAGAAAATATAATCTTTCGGCTGCGGACTCTCTCGCTTTTGCCTAATTACTTGGAATCTTATATATTTTTAGAGAACCTTACAGAGGGCGGACGTTTCAGAATTCAAAATAGCACGACTCCCTCAGAAGTCATTTCATAATGTCATATGGAAGTACAATAAAATGCACCGACACCTAGGAAAACGGATCGGCAGAGCACCTTAACTATTCATTCAGTAAACCTGTCGGGAGCTCGAAGCATCCTCGGTCGTGTTAGAAAGTGGCAAAGTCATCGATATGAATTAATTTATGACTATTCCCTAACACTCATAGTGGATTTTCTGTGGAACCACTGTCACTGACAGTACCAATTTATTTTTAACTGCATTTTCGATGGCCAAAATGAGACAACAGTCCTTACCTGCGCGCAAAGTAGTCATGTTCTGTGTGATGCGATAGATCGGATAAAGGGCACCAAAATGTACTTTCTCCTGTTCATCAAGTCAGTCACTCTCAAAAGCCTATTTCCTAACGCGGAGAAACGTAACAGTTCGGTCAAGTGTTTTAGGGACATCAGAAATGTGTCAAACTCGGCAGGACAGGTCTTCTTGTGAACTCAGCTGAGAAACCACCGGCTACTAAGCTAATTCGACTCACTGAGCCGTGGTCACCTACATTTTCCTATGGCTTTAAAATCCTTGTCGAAATTGACTAAAATTTTCCGCTGCCTGCAATTTCATTTGCTATAAATATTTGGATCCTAGTCATATGCAGAGTGATAAGGATAATTATATATCCGAGCAGACCTGACTGCGGAGAGGAATACGGTTTATCGGCAGTGACTGTAGGGGATGCAGCCATAGACAACAACAACATATGACGAGATTCCTAAATCGCAGACCAAGGATATCGATTTTTTGGGTAGACTCTGTTACGAGAAGGCGCAGCTGAACTGTACTTATCCGTCAGCCATTAGACCAAACTAATATCTGGTCTCTTGATGTAGCCCGTCAGTTCGATTGATGAGTCACAGATTCTAGGCCACTTGCTCGACCAGTCAGCACCCAAGCCGATTCTAGATGAACTTTATAATCGTGCAATACTCCGTGCACATTTTATGACCTAAACGGCTGTGGCCCTGACTGGCAGCAGAAGAGAGTACTCGGAAGATATGCACTAAAATTAGCATATCTTCTTTGATCAATACAGCATAAATAATTGATGTTCGATAAAGTATGAGACGGAGAAGCAGCCATTTATAAATTTTTGGATTAGGGTTTGGGTTGTGTCAAAGGAACGTATGCGATGAGCGTAATAAACACATTTGCGTATTTTATCAAATTACAATAATTTGAAGGCCAATGGAACCAAGTAATACCAAGGTGGCGCAAAGAGGATAGATCGTTAAAAGGGATGTAACAGAACACGGGAATGGAAAGAAACCACAGTCGAAAGCATATTCGGCACTTCTATGATCGTGAGCCAGAGGCCGATCTTTTCAATGACCACGAAAGGTAAGGATCTAAGTCATTCTTTGGAAACTGGAGATGTCTCTGACTTTTAATAGGGAGGCCGCCAGCTGTATCGGTAAGCAGTAATTAGACGATTTTATGTCATCAGTCGGAAGTGGGGTGAAGAGATAAGATGGAACCTTGAAGACTCCGCAATGTTGTGGAAGAAGAGCAGGTTTTCGTTCGCCAGACCTAACAGAGGGTGTGGGAACGACATAAAAATATTTAAACTAAGACTTGGGCCAGCCAGGAAAGCGCAGTCAGATGCTTTGCTGAGGACGAGTCGACGAAGGACCATTGTGAAAACAGAGGAATAGTATATTAATGCGCATGCGTACGCACGCCAACCCTTATCCAGTTGTCATAGAGCAGACCGATCCTCCAGAACAGCGACATCCACGGTAGTACGCCTGGTTTTATATGCAAATTTGGAAGATTCGGAGAAATTGGAGAAGGGCATAAGGGTCCCTACGGCAACTAAATTTGCGAGTTTCATAATTGCAGAGGAGCATCCAATTTGATCAAAGGATTTTGGACTTAAATAAGTGGACCTCTTAAGGATAAAAATCATTCCTGTTGGGTGCCAAGTGTCCTTCAGGTGGGGCTACCCAACCACATGTATGTGTATAATTAGGCGCTATCTGATAAAATGCAGAACTTCAAAAGAAGTGATGAGACAACACCTGGCCCAACAGCAGGACATTTTTCCACCGAAACCGCAGAAACAATACGGAAGACACACTGTGCTTCGTGGCCAGTGAGAGGTGTAAGTATACTCCATGCGTCAAAAGAATGGATGAAAGAGGAAAAACACGGCGTACTAACATATAGTTAGTTCCGTCTGGCAGTACTTTAGACTATCAGGCAAGGTCAGGGAGGTCTTCCCAACGCCGCAAAGATTTAGGGTTTGTGGAGGAAATTTCGTCTGATCTGACCGTAGAAGTTTCAGTGAGGACAAACAGTGCCAAAAATTTCATATGAAAATTCTGTGCGGTGGTTTAAACGTTATTCGGCTTTTGATGGTGCATAAAAGTGGAGATTATACTAGCTATGGAAGTTTAAAGAAAAGAAAAGTTTTAGGGAAAGTGGAGAATTAGAATCTACCTTTTGGATTTGGAACTTAGGAAATAGTCACCAACAACTCATTGACTGATAATGGCCAACGTCCCAAAGGGCATACACCCCCTAGGTAAAAAAGACCACGCGTCCATTCACTGACGGCCGGTCGTCGCAATCTCATAATAGACCAGCGCAGAGCAAGTTCTTACGCGTGTTCTGTCATTCTGCACGCACCTAAGAATGCAAAAATCTAAAAAAGTGATTTCTTGTGGTCACAATTTACGACTTTTTTCCTACGATGACTGCGTGCTAAGCATTCGCTAAGCAAATAGAAGCAAATGGAGGAGTTCCGGGATGCCGTCGTGAAGATACGATCGCTGGGACAAGAGCCTTATTGGCCTGACGTTTTGGATTCCCGCTCGCCCACAGCAGCAGATACGGGTGGTTCATGCACACAAGGGACTGCAGTATTTATAGGATGTGTGGTGAGGTACCAGACTAATTTACCTTTGACAATTTAGTCCCATTTCCTTTGACCGCATTGCTTGTTTGAATGTGACGAAAAACGACACACCTGTACAACCCGCCGTGCTAGCGTGCTCTGCTGTGGTATTCTGTTGTCAGTATTCTTAACGTTCAAAAACCTCTATATTATTCACTGCTCCGATTTACTTGCTGCATTTAAGGCTAGGGGCTCGTGAGATATAACTCGTTAGTTCGTGAGAACATTACGATTTACGACATTGGTGACTGCCGACGTTAACGCAGACTTTATAGCTTTCTGTCATACTGGATAACATTTAACGTACTATTTGCTTGTGAATATCTATTCCATTTACATTTACTTTCCTCACGAATTCTGATATTTTGACATCTCTGTCATATTATGTCTCACTCCGATCAAAAACTTGATGCCCCCGCCCAGTCCCTTCATGCAATCAATTTTACTTTGCCTGAATTCTGGCAACACGCTCAGAACTTTACTTCATCCGCATAGAATCAGCCTTTTATTCTGCCAACGTTACCAAGGAGCTAGCAAAATACCACAAACTCGTGGAGGTCCTCCCCGCTAGTGTCATCTCTCAAGTTCAGTCCTTGCTAGCTAATCCTCCTGCAGATGCTCCCTACTCCGCGTTAAAGGCAGAAATCCTCCGACTTAATTCTGTGTCTGACCGACAGAGGTATCACCAGTTAATTAAGGAGGAGTCATTGGGTGACCGGAAGCCCTCAGAGCTTCTACGTCGCATGCGTTGTCTCCTTGGAGACATGCAAGTTGATGATAAATTTGTCAAGGAGATGTTCCTGGAGCGCCTGCCCACAGATGTTCAAACGATCCTGGCGTCCGGCTCTCAGGATCTCGCAGTGTCACAGTTGGCTGAGATGGCGGATCGAATGATAGAGGTGCAACGATTCCAGTCACCTTCCGTTGCCCAGATCTCATCCTCATCGTCAGTGAATGAGCATTTACTAAAACAGGTGTCGGCCATGGCAGATGAGGTGGCCTCTCTTAAAATACAGCTCGCCCGCCTAACTTCCAGTCGCTCACGCAGTCGTCGTCGTTCTCGTTCGCGACCTCGGACTGCTGATACTTGCTGGTACCACACTAATTTCGGCGTAAAGGCCCGTCGCTGTTCCTCACCTTGCTCTTTTAAGCCAAAATAGGGAAACCAGTCAGCCAGAGAATAGATGCGACCGTTTTCCATGGCTCCTCCGGCTCTGGTCGCACCTTCTATGTTTGCGACACTGCGACTCGCAGACGTTTTCTGGTGGACACTGGAGCTCAAATCAGTGTTGTTCCCCCAACTGCAGCTGATCGCCGTTTCCCTAGTCCTGGTCTTCATCTTCAAGCTGCTAACTGTTCCCCAATTCTCACTTTTGGCAGTCTGTCCCTCACCCTGATCATTGGCCTTCGTCGGTCATTTACTTGGATCTTTGTGATTGCTGATGTCCCTCATGCAATCCTTGGCTCGGACTTCCTTGCCGGGTTCGATCTCCTTGTTGACTGTCGACGTGCCCGTCTCCTCGACCGCAAAACCGGTCTGTTCGTCCGTGGACTAACTCCATTTACTGCCCCCACCAACTTATCTGTCCTGGATACAGATATTGCTAGTCCTATTCGGCAACTGCTGCTTAGTCACCCCAATATAATTAACGCCCAGTTTCGCAGTGGTGAAGTTCAACATGATGTTGTGCACCATATCCGCACCTCAGGTCCTCCCGTGTTTGCTCGACCGAGACGACTAGCACCGGAGCGTTTTCAGGCCGCGAAGGCGGAGTTTGAGCACATGCTGCAACTGGGAATAATTCGACCGTCCGAGAGCCCTTGGGCGTCCCCACTGCACATGGTGCCCAAGGCAACATCAGGCGACTGGCGGCCCTGTGGTGACTATCGCGCCCTCAACAATGCGACCATCCCGGATCGTTATCCCGTCCCTCATCTTCAAGATTTTGCTGGAGCTCTTTTCGGCAAATCGGTTTTCTCGAAGATTGACCTTGTTCGGGCCTTCCATCAGATTCCTGTCGCTCCTGAGGATGTTCCCAAAACTGCCGTCACCACACCATTCGGCCTGTTCGAATTTGTTCGCATGCCATTTGGTCTTCGCAATGCTGCCCAAACATTCCAGAGGTTCATTGATCGAGTCCTACGTGGTCTCCCGTTTGTGTACGCCTACATCGATGACCTACAAGACACAGAGGAACAAACTGAGGAAGCTGATAATGCAGACGCGGCGGGAATTCGAGAAGAACTTGCTACAAAAAGCAACGCAGAACCCAAAATTGCTCTACAGCTACCTCCGACGATCTACAAGGAACAGGCATC
>CACRXP010000042.1:0-51604 GCA_902702965.1 Spirometra erinaceieuropaei | reverse complement strand
TGGCTAATACGACTTAGTATTGGCCATAGGCACTGGTTGGACCCCTTAAAAACTTTAATTCCGTCGATGTGCACTTGAATGCGCATGTCGGAAATACTGGTTCTCGAACGAAGACGAAGCTCATGAAGCAAACCGTCTGTGAGACCCAAGTAAACGTAGGTGCCGTTACTCAGACGCTTCTTATTGCACGCTCGAGGCGTTCGCAATAGCGTCCGTGGGTCCTTAGGTACTTCCGGATGGAAATGCCGTAACATATTAAATAACTTCTTTGTATTAGACAAAGGCATTTGCACTTCCAGGGCGTATTCTTTCAAGGCCTCCAGAAAGGACTTGCCTCCAACTGCGTTTGTGTCGTCCATGTCTTCCACGGACTCTGCACCCATTATTCGTTTACACGCTAATAATACCTACCAACGGAAGTCTCCGAGTTCAGTATAGGCATTTCTGGTTCGGGAGATTGATTGCCAACTGCCGTCGACGTTGACGGAACCTCAGGCTCAGGCTCTTCAGTGGCCTCATAGTATGCCTTCATCTGGCGCTTAATGCGCCTGTATATGGTGCTCCGGTGATAGCCAGAGTGATTACGCTTCATAATTGCTTTGGATATTCAGTAAGAAACGATAAACAATTTGTATAAGTGGACTACGAACACCAAGGCTAAATAGTACATACATAGACATACAAGTCCACTACTTGAACTGGCTGGTGAGTAGATACCCAAACAATTAGCATAATATACATAAATTAAGTAAGACAGACATCAAGATCACGAAAGTAGCATTGGTTGACTCACGATCTTATCTGCAACCGATTGTCAAGTATACGAATTAATAGCACACACAGATTGTAAACCGGTGAACAAATAAGAGTTTACGCAATGAGGGACTTAAACAAAACCTCAATATATTGTGCTCATCCGCAGCTACATTCAGTGGGCGTATACGGATGCTTTCTCCATGGTTTATAAGCCAATTTTGATAAATTAGCTCCTTTAAATTCCAAAGAAGTTACAATAAGTGGTGCTTTTGGAACATATCTTTCGATGCAAATACGCTTCAAAAGGCTTCAATCCAGAGGGGGCTCTGGCCCCGCCCAGCCCCCTCCAGCCCCGCCTATGAAGGAGCCGTGCTGGCAGGCGGGGCTCTGGCCCCGCCCAGCCCCCTCCAGCCCCGCCTATGAGGGAGCCATGTGCTGGCAGGCGGGGCTCTGGCCCCACCCAGCCCCTTCCAGCCCCGCCTATGAAGGGGCTATGTGCTGGCAGGGACCGTTCGCATGATTACAACTTTAAAAGCATTTATGCTTTAGCGAATTACATTTGTCAATGGCTCTGTGATCTGCATTAAATAGCATTTTTGAACATTCCATGAAGATTAGGTAATGTAAACCAAAATTTCGAAATGAGTTTTCGCGAAAACTCAAGTGCTGGCAGGGCATTTAGGAAAAAAGTAATTAAGTATGTTTGTGTAACTAATCTTCGAGCAGCGTAAGTCTGTAATAATTCCGTCAGCCCATGATCCCTGCTTTCGACTGAACGCCTTTTCGGCTGCATTTAACGACCGTAATCTGTAAAAAAAGGACTATATAAGTAGCTACTTATATACCGAATGCTAGCATTCGGTAGAAAATTACCTCTATTCTCAATTTTGGCACTCAAATAGAGGGTATGTTTTGGTTTCAAAACGTTTTTAATTGTGAGGTTTTTAATACCGTGACATTCAGAACACCGAAATTGTTTCGATACGATACCTGACCTATATCATGAAACCTGATAAGGGAAAATTGGATGAGAATTCTCGGACGCTTTAAACTCTGAGCAGTTTGCTTGCTCGTCCAAACACTTTTAAAAAAAAACGTTCTTTTCTTTTTCAAGAAATGTCTTCAGTTAATTTTATGAAGCAAAATGTTCAAAATTCTAATGAAAATGTGCGCTCTAATTTTTTAAGCAATTCACTAAGCTTAAACCGGTACTAGACGCCGGTTGTGTATCTGAGAGTATCCTCTTTGGTAGGAGAGTAATTCTCTCTCGAGAGGTTTACTAAGCAGAGCTTATACACTTGAAAATTCTTTTTTGTCTGATACTAACCGCGAAAATCAGTTTGCCGGCACACGAACTGTTTTTTTATGAACCATGATTTTTATCCATTTTCAGAAGTTCGGTCAAAAAATCTGTTCGAAGTCAGACCCTTAAGTACAGTTATAACGTCCACAGCCAACCCTTTATTTAAATGAACCGGTACTATTTGTTCGTTTGGTAATCCATAGTTGTTGTCACAGAAATGACTACCGTCGAATGGTCATTTTCAGTTTTCAGCATATGCAACTCTACTTTTCGTGCGGTCTAGCTTTAGTACACAGAAAATTGGGAAATGAAATGAGGAGAGCATTTTCATTTTCAGCAAAAGATCAGTATTAATATGGCCGTCGAATTCAACTTAAAAGTGAGTAAACCTAGTAAACATGGACACAATATAACGAGAAAGGTGTGTTTGCAAGTTTGAGGAAAAATATGAGTACTTTATTAAAAACGCGAAAGAAACGGTCAAAATTGCCAACGTTTCTCTTCACTTCAGCGTGTGAAAATGCAAACTGCACAGACATGCGTCAACGGAATGCAGCAGTAAAGCACTCTTTAACGGGGTGACTAATTAGAAAAAGTTTTCCAAGTGATTGAAGTCACATTTGTTACTGAATTTTGCTATGGAGGTTCATTTTATCTGACGATAAGTGGCCCTGTCTAAGTGGGTCTTCAAATGTGGCCTAAACTATCGTCCACATGAAAATGAACGCCTAGTTATTAAAATTATGCCCAGAAGTTAGTTTTTTGTGCTTTTGTATTAACTGAGTATTTGGCATGCGCAGGCAGGGATTTACCATTCCAACAGTTTGGCATTTCTAAACAAGATAGCATTATTATTGTCATTTATTTTGTGATAAGTCGCATTAACTTGTTATATATCAATATATATGTTTATTCCACGCACTGGCGTCGTTCTATAAGTGATAAGGAATCATTTTCAAATTTCTAAACCTTTCATAAGTTAGGCAACTCACTGCGCTTTGTTCGGAGTATCAGTCTTTCCATAACTTCCAACTTGATTTCGCAAAACAAGAAATCGACTTTCGTGTTAATCAATCACACGACTACATTAAACATCCAGCTTTTTTCCAAGCAACATTGAACTTTGGATTGACTGTTTAATGGTTGAATTTAGTCGGTATATTTGGAAAAAAGGACAGAAGCCCTTAAAACTCCATTTCAACGATACAAGTCTGAATCGAATTAGTTCAATTCCAAAAGGGAAAAAAGATGCGACATTTGAGAAATAACGACAAAATGATCGTTCACCGCATTTACACGGAAAAGTTTCGTCGGGTCAAGGTTACTATACACAAAAAGAACCTGCCAACTTTGAGTTAGTAGTGTTTTTAGTCATTTCAGTAATCTGCTTGATTGGTCTTGCGGAGTTCGGGCTGCTTTTAACTCCGTGTCACTTGTTAAGGAACCATTTTGCTATTCTGAACACTCAATTCTTATACCGGTCACCCAAAAGACCTGCTGTTCATTTCAACCAGTTGGCGACATGCACTCCGCCACCCTCTACAAAGCGAGTAACAGCTCTTCCAAACTCCTAACGGCCGTGTGGTCTTGCTCCGATGTATGGGTGAAAGTCGTTTCCAGCACCAGTGCCGGTGAGCCGGATTGTTTAAATCGTCAAAAAAACGTCACATGAATAAACCTCCTGTTCTAGCCATCGCTTCCACTTTATTCTTGCTGACCATCCAATCACGACAGTCCGTGTTTCAGTGTTAAGTAAACACGTTAGTTCGTAGCCTTTCAAATCACAACTGATGCATGCAGACCTGTCGCATTGGGGCTAATTTCAGGGTTGTCAAAGTTGTGAAAACAGTCTTCCAGGTTCAGCTAATTTGGTCCGTGTATATGGGCGAGTTTTCCGCCTAGTGTAGAACGCAAGCGAATACAAGTCGACCTTTGAAAATCCGTAAAACTTGAGCGATTCAATATGTAATCCGGAAAGATTTTTTATTGCGAACAACTTCCGAACAAACCACTTTGCGCCAGTGTGTAAGATTAACTGTTAACGGCGTCCGTCAAGCCCTGTAAAATGATTTTCTAATATATTCAGTCTGATGTCAGCGCCGTATTTCAAGCCGTTTGCTTCAACTGCCAAATGCAGTTTCGAAGGATTTTGTGTCAAATATAACACGTTACCCGGCAGATGACTGATGCTCACTTAGGCTTTCTATTTCATCTTAGCTAGCGCGAAAACGTATATATTCTCAAGTCCATGGATAATTGAAACTTTTATTTATCCCTTGTGTTCTTGGGTTTTTGGTGGAACCAACAGGTCGAATACTACCAGGGAGACTGCGAATTAATGTTGTTTTGTCGTTTATGTCAGTGCACGATTTTGGCCTTTTAAATGTGTCAACAATTTGCCGATGTACCAGAACATATGCTAAAGTCATTATAAAGCATCTTGGTGTTTGCTGATGTTTGTGTGCTTAAGCGCTAGTTTTTTGTCGAGCAAGAACTAGTTCCTCCAAATGGACAGCCTGCAAATTAAAAATAAAGAGCTTTGCATAACTGAGGTAGTATGCATGCCCCATGATATAATAACAGAATACTACGCGGAAAATCGAGATGCGCCCGCGAATTTTCAAGTCAGTTATGGCAAAACGTCGCTAGTCTGAGGAGGGATAAACGCACTTGAGAACTAGGTGGACGTCGAAGTTGCATCGACAGAACGAATGTTCATATGAGGGGGTGAGCAGTTCTTTAAAGAGTAAAGTTTAAAGAAGAATTGGAGAGAAAAAGTGGTTATATAAAGCGACTTTGTAAAGAGATTGACACGATCGATCAAATGCGACCATTCTTATCATGGCCACAAAAACCGGACAGTTAGTGAGTGCATGAGTGGATTCGAGGCACGTGCTCGGTTATGGCGCGCTGATTGGCTGCCTATGTTACGCGCTAAATGGCTGTGAGCAGTAAATCATTGTCATGTTCCTTGGCTTTGCTCTTCACATGTTTTGAAAAAGACGATAACGCATGGGTCTACGATTTTCCATACTAACGCCCGTGTAAAGAAACCGTGCTGATTTGCACTGCACAATGTCGGTTTGCAAGACAAAGGATTACACTCAACCCTATAAAAGCTTATTGATGCTGGTTTTGGCGCCAAATCATCTTCTGTTTTTGGGGTCTTCGCAGAACTATTTGTCTCTCTGCTATTCCCTGAGAAAAATACCCGCATATTTATGTTTAAATTCCTGAGATTCATACCTACTGATGAGAAATATTAGACAAAGCGTTGATTATCTATAACATGTGGTTGTCTTGAAGTCACTTGATGTTTTTGAGTCTTATGAAAACCGCAAAAAATCCGAGTCAAGTATAAACATAAACGTGGGTGCCATTCATGACAAGCATGCCCACAGATAAGAGACCTCGGCCGACCAAGGATCGTCATTAGCACTTGTCCGGAATAGAGTGACTACTGGCCTTGACAGAGGAGCGGTCACCGATCGTGTTACGGGACTCACTCGTCCCGTTGTGCCTTGAGACTCAATTTTCATCCTGTCGCAGCCGCTCAGCAGGACCCACATTACCGACAAGGACAGAGGAGACTGGAATGGGCATTTCTGGCTTGGTGGCCGCAATCAGCCAGCCGTATTCGATCCGGAGTTCTGCAAACCCCGGGGCTCGAGCAGAAGCCTGTTGACTAAAAGCTTACGCCCTACCCACTGGGCTACCGAATTCCTGTCCTGTCAGCTGCGATGGGGCATATGAACAACGACAAAGGGGGCGTTCAGTCACTCTTGTCTCGATCGGTTATGCCATTCGGTACTACCCGCTGATGGGTTGCCGACGAGACTCGATGCTGTGCTCCAAGACACGTAGAGATAATCAAGTCCCCTAACATGATTGGTGAGCGCACCTCTACCACTAATATTGTAGTCGATCTCAGACAACAGGAAAACGAGCCTGTGGTTAGGGTACTGGACTTCTAAATAGCAGGCGCTGACTGACGACACTAATAAATTGGAAGTTACCAATCAAAAATGGCGACTCAGTCCCGCCGTCAACAAGGAAATGGCGCATCGGAGGTATAAGGCACTAGCGTTTAGTCAATTCAATGAATTTATGCATTCCGACCGTAGTTGCTTCCTTACAATTCGCCTTACACCTGTGAGACGGGACGTCATTTGTGAAAATATCATGAGGACCTTCAGACTGCGCAAATCTGGAAGACCAGCCATAAGCTGCAGTCTTCCGCTCTGCCGTTTGGACGTTTAGCCTTTCACCTAGGCCGTTAAATAGCTTATTGTTGGTACTACCTGCACACTTACTGGATGTGTTCATTCGCGCACTCTATTTTATGTCATCACAAGTTACAATGATATCGGGACAGTCATGCTATGGGAGGAAGCGTAGAAGTATAGTATCAAGACCCTATCAAAAGCCGTTCCTTGCCAGCTGGACTAGTAACAATATACTCAGTTTATTTCATATCAGGAAAGTTCAAGGTATGCATCCATTAATGACTGACCGTAGAAATGTCGTAGCCACCATCACACCGAGAATCCAGCATGAGTGAAGAAGTGAGTGCGTCTTGAATGTCACATGCGTGAGTGTCATACGTGTCATTCTTATAAAAGAGTCACTGAAGCCCAACTTTCAGTTCCGCAGTCGCTTTAAAATCTCACAGTGACGAAACCGCTATCGTAAAATTAAGGCAACCTTCTATGCCACGACTTTTGACGCATTATAGCAGGTCCAATTGCGTCAGATCTTTTACAGTAAGGAATGCATCAATGTGTTTGGCCTGAGAAATATACGCAATGACCACGCGTCTTTATATGCTGTGCCGAATTTCGACATGACAACGAGACCATGGTACGATTCAGGCAGCCTTTTATGCCACGAATTATAACACTTCCTAGCAGACTCAAATGCGCCAGATTTATTTCAGTATCGAATACACTAATGTGCTTGGTCTGACCTTTCTAAGATGAGCTACTCAGTCTCTCCGATACACCAGCAAATTAACCGAACCTGCAATCTAGCTGGTTGTAAAATTGGCGCGTTGGCCGACGGCGTTTCCGATATGGATTTGTTTTCGCGTGTTTCCCTTACTTCGATGTTCTTACGTTTGGTGTCGAATATATTTAACAGCTGCCTGAAATATCCAGCTCACAAGGCTTCATATAACGATCGTTGAAAGTAACAAAATACTGAGCGAAGTTTTTCGAAGCGCTCTCGGTGGAAAAAAACCAGCCAGGAAAGAGCGAAACGATTTGTCAAATGTATCGTTGCACAAAACCTTCACATACTCGGACCACTAGTGTGAATTACACACTCACATGAGTGTGACTTGAGCGATGCTCATTTGCGTCCTGTTTGAATATGATCGTGTCAATTATACGAGGACCTTTAAAAAGCAAATTTATCATTCTTTCAAACAACAGATTTAAGGAGAATGTCATGTCATAGGTTTAAAGCCCAAAATGATACAGGCTTACGAAAGCCTACCCAAGAAACAGGTCACGCAATAGATGTTTGAGTCGTATTTGGTTTAAATTTGGCGTTTAGGTAACTAGGTGCACTTTATTATTGCTTTGTTTAATTTCAGAGGAAATTAATGCGCGAACTTGGAGTTAATCTTTTCGAAACGGGTCTTTTCAGGCAGGCTCCAAATTTTTTATATGAATAGTTGAGCTGAAATCCATCAGCTACTGCGGAAAAACCGCTTAATATTCACACACCGCCAACAGGGGTCCGAGATATATTACAGGCATTCCGGGGTTGAATATGCAGAGCAGTTTAACATATTTCAGGGTTATGATAATATTTTGTACACGCCTGCCCCATAACATGACGGCCCTAAAGTTATGTGGCAAGTACTCTGATGCGATTTGAGGACAAACAAAAGGGCGTGTGAACTAACATCCAACCAGTCCGCGCGTAACTGACATCTACAATTTTGCATTTATCAAACTAACTGAAGAGGAATGCACTGTATCTCAGAGCACTTGGCGCCAGTTTAATAAGGAATAGGAGGGCCTGGATCGCAAACCAGGTGCGCGAGCACGCTGTCGCAGAACGTGAAGTAGTGTCACGGTTAAAAGTGTACTTTCAGTACACCCAAACTTAATGCGCTGCGTAACTCGAAGGGAACTATGCACTCTGCGACTCCAGTGCTTTTTCCTGGTTTTTGCGTGCGCCAGTTGCATCCAGATGCCCTACGCGATACTCCGCCTATTGTGTAGTCAACGTAGCCTCTTACGTTGCCGACAGCCTTCGTGAGACTTGCGTTCTGACCTACAACACCGGCCAGCACAGGTGTGAGTACGCATGAAGGCATCGCATTCCGTGTAATCGCAGACTTACAGTGCGTGACCTATCTCATAAAATGTTGGCTGAAATTCTGAAATGCGTTTTCGATTAGGAAGGATTACTTGGTCGAGGGTGTAATACTGATTATCATAAGGCATACTCTTATAACATTTTGGACTCAACAGGATGTCGGCTTTTAAATGCACTTCTTCTAATCTCCTGTAGAAAGCGTACTCGGTAAAAAAATGACTACTTAAGTAGCATGCATTTTTCCCATTGATTTTCGATGGTCTTGCAAATTCAAATATATTTTATAGAAAACACAAACAAAAATATGCTTTCTTTTAGTCACTCAATAGAGACTCACGTCTTCTTTATATTTTATACTTAAGGGGGGAGTATAATTGGGTTTTAAAAAAATTTCTAAGCATGAGACTTTTTAAGACCGCGATATGTCCATTCACATAGCATCGTACCTGGCCGTTTACTTCTGCTCCTCATAAAATGAACAACATGGTCCGCATCCATTGCAAAATTTTATGGACCCTGTATGATATCTTTTTAATGCATAGAAAAAAATGTGATTTTCTTTACGCGGAACGCATGCACCTTGTAGAGTGTAATTACTAAGCGCTAATGCAACGAATGATCAGGCTCCACATTTTTCTGCAATTACAAAACTTTTTTTAAAACCTAATTATACTCCTTCCTTAGGTATAAAATATAAAGAAAATGACACTGCACTGCCTTTTTGACAGTGCCTAAAAAGGGACATTTAACGCATTTACTATTATTATAAAATGCTCGCTTTTAATTGCTGACAACGCGGAAGATCAAAGCATGTGATACTGTAGCGTTTTTATAGGTTTAACTCTTTCCGTCAATAGAAATGTTCCCCGGATTAAGTAACCCAGGACATAGAGCATACCCTGGCACTTTATATGTGTATATATGACGCGCAGCTGAGCTATTCTCTCGTCTATCTTAGTCAAAATTGTTCATTAAAATGGCGGTGGTTTCTAAGGGATGCGTACAATAAATGTATGTTTGCTTAGGCTCGCCAACATATCGTAAATTGTCCGGTGCATAAGCGATGTTTTCAAAAAAACGAATATTTCTAGGATATATTTAGATAATTCAGGATACATATGTCGATTTTGCGCCAACAAACTATAATAAACATTAATATAAATTTAATATTCCCGCATCTGAGCACCAAATACATCAAAGTGTTTAAAGAGGAGGGGAGACAGTGTGGTCGAAGAGTATCGTATTGTAAGGTTTATGAGAGAGACACGGGTATAGGCATTCTTAAACTATTCCAGAGGTTTTGCAGTTTAGTGGTAAGGTTACGACTGAGTTTAAGGTTGGGGTCGCGGCCAATTTTGGGGCTAAACTAAGAGCTACGGTTAGGGTTCCGTTTTGTGCTGCGGTCAGGATTAAGGCACGGGGATTTTTAAATTTTTCAGCATTTGGCGTAAAACCATCCTCATGTTTAGGGGATCTTATTTCTTTGTCTTAGAAGGTTATATTCGTCCCACATAGGCAATACCGGATAAAGAGAAATCAGTGAAACGCATTTTGAAGGAAACAGGAAAAAAAAGACTCGTAAAGTAAAACATCATATGGGAACGGTCAGCGTGTTTTTACGAGATTAGTCGGACAGGGTAATAAATGCGCCTGTCATAGAGTTATTTGCCAATTCAGTGAAAACTTAACAAAGAATTCTAGAACGTTGTTTCGACTAGGATATATTGCTTGACTTTGGTTTTAGTATTGACTGTCAAACGGCGTTATTCCATATTATTTAAAACACGTCAAGATGCTGGCTTTAAAGGGTACTTCTTTTTGGCCGCCTTCGAAAACCGCATGCAATTCAAAACGACGATTCATGAATCATGCAGTCATTCTTCTGAGTTTCAATGACCCTACAAGTTCAAGTATTTTTTCATCGAAAGATTACAAAGTATTATTTCTCGTGCCTGTTAGATAGTAAATCACGTTTTGTTCAAGTCATACACTCAAAGAGAGGTCATCATTGAGGTTTTAAGAATTTGGGATTTTGAGATTTCGAGGTTTGTGAACTTCATATCATCCAGAATCTATCTTTACGTTTGCATTTGTCGTTTAAAAAGTATGCACAAGAGTCAACATCAATCGCAGACCCTCATGAGGTCTGTATAAAATGATCTTAATCGCATAAAGAAATAGACTATTTTCATCACAAGGGAGGTATGTGTCTTGTAGAATGAACGCCCTAAACACAAATGCAATGAGACATAGAAATCAAACCCATTGGAAAGTGAAAGACTATTCATGTTCTAACTCATGAAATGTTAACATTTTACGATTCGAAATACTGCTGAAATAGAGTTGTAAAAACAATCACCACGCCGCATGATCTCATAGTACTTCAGTTACTTCAGGATGCCAGTTCTTAAATAAAATCCTTTTCAACCGTCCGGGAAAAGAACAGTCTGTAAAAAATGACCATTTAAGCAGTTTGCATTTTTCTCATTGATTTTAGATACGCCTATATATTCGAGTATATTTCATAGACAACATGCATGAAAATATCAGTTCTTTAACTCATTATGTAGGACTTTATGTCATTTTTACATTTTATACTCAAAGAAATTGTAAAAATTGGTTTCCAAAAAGTGTCTAATTATGAGGCGTTTTACGACCGCGAAATGCCCGTTTATAAAACAGCACGTCTCTGCACTTATTCATGTGGATTTTGAGGTTTACATTGTGACTGAAGTTCACTGCAAAAGTTTATGACCCCAGCACGATCTCCTCTTACTACCGTAAAAATTTATATATGATTTTCCTTTCATGGAAAATATACAACTTGTACTTTGGAGACTCTGAATGCAGGTCTAACGGCAGATCAGACGCAGAATTATTTGGAAATTGGAAAGTTCTTTGAAACCGAACTGCACAATTCACTTAAGTATAAAATTCAAAAATGATGTACTACTTTACCGTGAAAGTTCAGAAATGAACACTTTCATGCATTTTTTCGAAGAAATATATTTTAATTTATGAGCGTATATGAAAAAAATGAGAAAAATTCATACTGTTTTAATAGTCATGTTTTACAGAATTTTTTTTCCAGACGGCTGAAAAGAGGTTCGTCCACAATTCGGAATCTTGCAGCAACTGAATAATTATGGGATCATGCTGCAAAGTGATAGATATTACAACCCTACTTCACTAGTTTTTCGAGTCGAAAATGCATTTCACGATTTAGGTCAACATGTCATAAGCTAGCACATCTACCGTAGATATAACCTTTTCCCCTGCATCCAGTTTAAAGATGTGATTTTATGAGAAAGTGAAGGCTATTCGGAAAATTGAGTTGTACTCGTAAATTTTCAAGTCGGTGACACCGACCCGTCGTCAGACGAAATGAACAGAGTAAAATTGATGTCGGCATACTATGCTGGCTAAGCACAGAAAGGGCATATCGTTTACATTTTCCATGAAGTATTTTCGATTTAATAAGGATATTGAAGGTCAATAGGAAAAGTAACTGCAAATTTGGTAAGCATTTTTCGCCGAGTATGGTTTTTGCAAGCGCCTGAAACGTGTATTACAAAGCCGGCATCCTGGCATGTCTGCAATATTACTGTTTTATATCGCACAAAGTTATTCTTTTAGCAACATGTAAGTAATCTTTCCTTGCCAAAACCATATTTCGGAATTTCTGTTAACATCTTAGATCGGCCAATGAATTTACCTGTGGTTTCATGCCTACTGTCAAGGGTAACAAGTTCCACTATTAACAAATAAAGCCTAATCATGACACTAAGACAACGCCAATCCCAGTTATAATCCCCTGAAATATAATGTAAGACCACCTATCATAGGGCGTGGTTATAGCCGCGACCTGTCTCTAGTTATTGCACACTTTACAAAAATACCTCTAGTACGCACTTTACCTTTAATATTTCTGCGAATATAATGATTCGTTATGAAGGTCAGGACTGACGCGTCGTGATGAACATTAATCACAACCAGATTGCGGTACATCTGTCGCGTAGGAGTACAACGTAATCGTGCATACTGCTTTGGCACTGGCCCAGGACATCAGTTGTTTCAAACACACGGCCCAAAATCACTGGCGATTGGCGTGAAAACATCGTAGGTGGCGACTCGATTGCTGACATATATACATGCGTGTGGCGCAGCTTACCACAGTAGAAGTCGTTTTGTCCTCAAGCTCGACCGAATCTCCCTCCACATGGAAGCCTTCTGTGGATCATGGAAATTGAAGGACAGTGGGGACTTGGAGCCGATTGCCAATCGCTTAGGGGTTAGCATACCCTTGAAGGACATAGCCGAGTTGCTAAACTCGATAATGAAAATTTCGCCTGTTGGCGATGGTTACAGCATGCAAATTAGCAACGGCGCGATGACGTACGAAATGAAGTACAAGTTGGGCGAGGAATTCGACCACGCTTCACTTGATGGCCGACCTTTAAAGGCAAGCATTTGTTCCGTGATCACATTTTGCTGTGAGGGTTTTTCTGAAATAGCTGTTTCGCAACATTAAATCAAATGACTTCTCCTTCAGAATACAAGCACTTTTAGAGTACCCTTTACAGCAATCTTTACCAAATATAATAGTCAACATAGTACTCTTATCGCATTTGCCTGAATTCATACGTTACCATATTCGACCGTAATGCAAAGGCACACGAGACTTCACTAGATGCATCAATCAGTTAAGTATCTTTCGATTCATTTTCACCATGCTTACTCCATACTTTAAAGTAAACCGCAATTTAAGATGAAAACTCCCTCTTTGTCCACTGAAAGTAGTTCTTACACCCACTTGTTAGAACCAACAAATTGAACTTGATTGTTGGAATACTTAAAGACACCAAAGGGCAAAATACAACATTACTAGAGATTCAGAAATTTTCAAACTTTTTCCAGACAAGCCAAACGTGTTACGCTTCAGAGGAGGCATGTAAGCACACGCATAGCTAAAAGTGAAACCTATAGTTGATAAGTTCCCCATATAACTTCTAAATATGGATGCAAATAAAATTTCAGAATTCTTCCAAGATGAGCTACGTGTTTCCGACAAATACACACATCGTAAAACATGTTTGGCAGTGTGTTTGTCTCTCGGGATGTCAGCCAAAAGGGACAGAGCGGAAATAGTTCTTCAGAACGAATATGGCGAATTTTGACAAAACCCACCAACTAAGGCTATCAGGTGGAAGTCATGAACTTATTTAGTAATTATCGACAAAGCGCACCAAAACCGCGCATGTTATACAGTTCCGTAGATGAAAAACCTAACGTGAAATCCGAAAGGTTATTGGCATGTATATTATTTAACAGCGAAGGACATTGTGCCAACCCGTGTTCATTTAAATAACCCCTGTCATTTCCTTTCCTATCTGTCTTCTGTAGCCAAATTCCACACAGTTAAAATGAGCATTTGTTGATACACATATACAGGCGCATTGAATGCTCTACGCTGCCATCTTAGTGCACTTTATTGTCTAAATTGAAGCAAATTCTATTTCACCTAGAAAGCACCATTTTTGGCTTTCACACGTAATCGCAATTTTTTAAATAGCGGATTAGTCACAAGAAGGTGCTACGTGACACATGTCCGTGGGAGTGAGGAGTCCATCATCAGCTGATGACTTTGTTTTACGCGACCTATCGACTGTCACCCGTTTAACCATTCAAACTTCAAAAGGCCCTGTTGTGAGAATACCTGGCTCATTCTTATCTTCTCAGATGCATCTAAGCTAACAAACTTTGAATTAATGTGGACTATGAGAATCTTGACTTCGCAAAAGAAACGGCGTTATAGTTTCCTTAGCAAAAGCATAATTAACAAAAATAGATCTGCATTTTTCTATGCCTATGCCCCGCCGGTTCAGTACAGCCAGTGGCCGTTCTCCTTAAATTTTGGCGGAAATTTTGAGATGGACTTTCAGTTAGGAAGGCTTCCTTGAATGATTTGTAACACTGATTACCGTGCGACATAATTTGATGGCATTTCTGTCGCGCAAGAGGCCGCCTGGCAAAACTCAAATTGGTTAAAAAAAATGGCTGTTTAAGTAGCGTGAAATCTTTTACTACTTATCAATACCCTTATAAATTTGCATATGTCTTAGAGAAAACGTGTTTAAATGGATGCTTTCTTTTATCCTTTCGGTGGCAAACTACGTGTCTTTGTGATTTTGTCGCCGAAATGTTCCCAATTACCGATAAACTGCGAGCCATATCTGTTGTTGATTTTACTTGTCGGCCTTAGAATCTAGAAGCTGTTCACTTTCAATGCAAGACATCGCCCCAATACCTCGATGCCATTAGGAAAATACCATTTGGGAGTCAAAAAAGATTGCAATCAATGTGGACAGTGCTGTATACTTTAAAATAGGCATATACAAACGGAATGATTCAATGCTATGTGAATAGGCACCTACTGAATTTAAACTATATCATAATTGTACATTTTGAAACCAACTGTATCCTTTTCCCGGGCATGGCATTCAAAAAAAACCGATTTGGTCTTATTTTATTCAGAATATATCTGGCTTCATTGGGGCATCAAAAATCAACTAAAAAAATTCTATACTATCTAAGTGGCCGAGTTTGGCCAATCGTAATTTTTCCCGGCCTCAAAAAACGTACATTTCCTGACGTGTCCAAAATATTACAGAATTGCGATGTGCAATAATCTATTGCGAAACGCAACTTACATAATCCCAACACATCCCCGACTTTCAGGTACCGTTTCATGAGGTCAGTCCATGAGCACCCAAATTTATGCTTCTATTTTACGGACCTGGAGGGGGGAGTATCCAGAGCGCCCACGGACACTAGTTGTAACATAAAACGAACCACAAAGGGCGTTTTAAAATTAAATTCTTACATTTCCCATTATTGTAGACAAAAGTAACACTGGAAGGCAAGACGCTGAAACAGGTTGACAAGGGAGACAAGCTTATGACCATGGAGAGTGTGGTGGAGGGCAATACGCTAACAATGGTAAGTAAGCCTTCTATACTTCTTTTTTTCACATAAAATAAAATGCAAATGAGTAGATTTGCGTGATCGACAAGGTTGACAGAAGACGGAATGTATAGACAAATATATGATAGGGTAATCAAACGGACATGCTGGTCTACGCGATCTGTGGCCAAACAGTTGCGAATGTGATTGCTATCTGCGAGAGACTGAATTGCATTACGGATTTTATGAAAATCCTTAAAAGGCTAGTACAGCTGCGCTGTTCTTATGATTTGCCTTCAACTGTTCTCAGTGTTATTTATTGCGGTAGCTGTGAGGAGACTGCTCACTTCAATTGAATGGCAAACACATCATGAGAATCGGGCAGAAAGTGTTTTGTTGCTGACAACTTTATAATATTGGTGCGCCCTGACTTGACTGTGGTCAGGTAGCATCAGATAGGGTGGCAATAAATACATTTATCATGAAAATTCGCAAGAACGTTGTTGTGGCCACTACTCAACCTAAACCGTACCCGCACGACAGACTTAAACAGTGCCGTTTAATGCGGCCGGGTGTAGTATTTGAACTTGCAAAACTGCTTTCGTCTTAGGGAAGTATCAAGGATCTTTTACACTTGCGTTATTACGACAATCGCAATCATCCCGTCGGTTCAAGAAGCCTTGCAGAAAACTCTAATGCTCATGGCATCGATCAGAAGACATAGAGGTTGATGGCCTAATAAAAGCCCGCCATTAGTGTAGCAAAGCATACAGGTTTCAGCCAAATTGAAATGTCTGCCACAGTATAATAAGCAGCATTTTTTGCATTTCTTTTCTAATTTGCAGACTGCACGACTGGAGGAGCTGGTTTGTGTTCGACGCTACACCCGAATTTGACTGTTCAAAGTTGAATAAACCCCAATTGGTCTTGTAACGACACCTTCTTCCGCTTTGGGAAACTGATACAGGGCTCGCAGATTTCAGAAGCATTACTGGCCAAGCTGCTCGCACTTCTGATGCCATCAATAATCCAATTCAATGACGCTTGAGGATTGGTCGCCGATGCTAGAAAGCACATGATCTCATTTACGCAAATGCAGAATCCAGGACCAACACCAAGGGGCGTTTGCCATTTGACGGTTGCCGCAATCATGTGACAATTTTTTTCATTCCCTACTACACCACTTCCAAGATACGGTCGTTGGGTTAAGTCCAGAGTGAGTAGCATACTTCACCTCGGCAATTTGATGGCTGTAAATTAAGGAAAGGGAGGTGTGAAGGACCCTACTTAAGCGTCCGCAAACCGTGGATCGTGTAACAGGGCGTTTTATCTTGCAATCTATTTGCAGGCGGTTGCAGTCATTACACTGCCAACAGCAATTGCTTCCCTTGATCTCGAACTATCGCTCAATGTTTAATGTCCCTTTTTTAAGTGAGGCACTCATTTCCGTTGCTATAGGAAGGCGTGAAATAAGACATTCGGCAGACATCCAAACACGTTCAGTGTTTTTCGCATTTCGTCAGTTTCCTGTCCGACGTGCTACCCCGCCCGTAAAACCCCCACGGCCACCGTTCCCGTACGACACGATCCAAAGTCTACTGACGACTAAGTGAGGCCCTTCACCTAATTGTTGCCGGGAGGTCACCTCACTATGCGCATGTATGCGCTCACATGAGATACAGTCATTACCTAGGCTACTAGCCATATGTCTAAAACATTCAGTTGACCAAATCCACAGTGCCTTGCCAACGTTACAAAGAATATTATGTCGACAGTAAATATCGCATTGTTGGAGAGAGAGAGAGAGAGAGAGAGAGAGAGAGAGAGAGAAAGAGATTAAGTTATCCAGCAACGTTTGCGGGAACTTAGCGGCTACATTACATGCTAACTTCATAAGTTTGACGTTTTGAATTCCTGCTCGAACCCTATCTTAGAGACAAAAGCAGACACAGGTGGCTCATGCAAAAGGAACTGCAGTATTTATAGGATGCAGTCGCTATACTACCGCATTCCTATGAATATTCACTGCTCTCCTGCTTCATCAGGGATCGTTGCACTTGGTATGATGACTGTTTGATGGCCGACATTTGCGTCCTTAATTGTTGCGATTACATCACGTGTGTTCGATGCTGGTGTGGTGATTGCTCGACCATCTGGCCCGCCGATCCTGTCGCTGGGAAGAGTGTTCACTTGTGCGCTCCCCATGTGGCTAATTACTCCGCCTAGGCGAACTCTCAGCACCGACTATAAAGGGGGAGGTAATTGCACTTAGTAATAAACTGGGAGCCAGTAAACCTTGACTCGAGCAACTTCCGGCTCACGCAATTGTCACCTCTTGCGAGAATTTCGACCTCTTCGAATTCGAATGTCTGCCTGGATCTCGTTGAGTGAGCTACAACTTGAGAGCTGTCGCCATTTCTTCGCACCGCTGCGGTGTGTTCGGCTATTCGCGTTTTTTTGTTCCGGCGCGTCCGATATAGTCTTGTTCTTAGCTTTATTTGAGTTTGCCTTCCCCTCGCATCAGAAGTAGCCGACGGTTTCTCACCCAACTGGGCCCCTGATTTGAAACATAAATACCTGGCAATTGACACCCTGTCACGATATTTACATGTTTTCTCAGATCAGTAAACACTTAGTGAATGCGTGTTTAAAAGTATCGTCTGAATCGTCTGGGAAAATCTGCATTGGCTGCAGTGACATTCGCTGTCCTCAAAAAACGATTGGATTCATCCCGTGTTTACTGCGGACATCCTAATTGAATGTAGCCAGTCGATAACTGTAATCACTATGACGATGTCGCTGAATGATATCGGTAATATGCCTGCGCCATCTAGTTTTTGCCTCTCATTACGCCGCCACCCAAGACTACCTAGCAAAGCATAACCTACTAAGTTTTAATTTTCCCGAATATACTGAGAGTTATTTGAAGTTCATAAAGATCGCATATTTCTATTCCCACACAATTCGATAAGTTTGAACAAAGATTTTTTCGTTAATGAATAGAATCCAGTTTGATTTTCATAGCGCCATTGAGCTTGCGGAACAGTGGACGGTTGTGTATACCAGCAGGTATGTGGGGACTCGAACTAGTCAATCAACCTTTTACCTCATAAAGGTAAAAATAGAGTGGTGAAAAGTGTTCTTAGTCAAGATCGTTTCCGAACTACTGTCGGTATCCGGCCAATCAAAAGGTCTGAGATACCAGGTTAGATTTAGCTGACAGCAGAATATAATTAACGCATCAAAATGGAGTTTCATTTCATCGCCATCTTATTTGGCTGGGGGATGATAAACTATAGATATCAAATGTTTTCAAGAAACACCAAACCTAAATACATGCACGCATGCACTTGGTGATTCCTGAAGTGACAACGACTACCCAAAAGGCCACTTGGCCTGATGGAGCCTATATAACCGTCCCTCAACCCTGGCTCAATCTCAGCGTAATGATGGAGGATGGACTCCGCTCCTGATATCGGCCGCTGACATTCGGCGTGTGTACAAGTACTTTGGCAGCATGGAGTTTGTGGGAAAGTGCGAGGTTGGAAGGTTGAGCAAAGCAACTAATTTCGACATGGGGATAAGTGGCTACGTTAGTAGATGCTGCCGCGACGGCTCTGTCAATGCTATCGTCAATCCTGTTGTCATGCTCCCCTGTGTCTACGCGACAGAATGCATATTTGCGTTTCAACGAGGCATCATTTAAAACCTACGGGAAGTTGGACAAATCCAATGATCCCCTGGAGACTACGGTTGTTTTATGAATTTTGCGGTTTATAGGCCTTTAACCTCCGCTGACGTACCGAGGGCACAAAGCCTATCTGCTTATTCCTCATAGTACTGCTTAGGACCACTTTGCCAAGCTACAGACCACGCGACTGACAGACTGCCGTACAGAAGTCGCTCTGCGACTACTTCAATTCCTCTGCACTGAGCCGTTCAACGCCCTGGCAGACACCAGCTCGCGCCCACACACATGCAATGCTTCCTGGGGTTATTATCTACTTTGGTAGCAGTGAGATATATTTGTCTCATGATAACTCGTTCAGACCTCCCTCGGCAGCGAACGCAAAATGTAGAGCTGCGTGTACCCAACCAACCAAGTTGGAGGTGAAAATTGTCCTGATCGGTTTTAGTAGCACAAAACTCCCTACTGATGCCTACACACGCATAGAGATATCTCATTGTATCACTGTCACGAACGACGACGGCCAGCACGCCCATACGAGTAAGGCCCATCTTCTGATAACAAGGTAAAGTCAGCAGGAGCGGAAGTGAGACTGTGGGTGACGTGACTGACAGAAATAAGCAGTGTGTGCGAGTCGACACAAACCACCTCGATTCCACACAATATGTATCAGTCCACATCCAGTAAACATTCTTGGTTTAATCATCACAGTCTTCGCTCAGTTCTGTGAACGACTAGGATACTATTGTGTTCAGCCGCCATCTAGTCATCGACATGCGGCGTGTCCTTATACATACAAATGCGTCAAATTGATGAAAGTGCCCTTTACTTGACATTGTTAAGAATATGAAAAAAATTGGGCAAGTACAGCAAGTAGCTGCATGTATTTGCCAGCTTCATCTTTAGCTGCAAGGCAACCACTGACAAGCCCCCGCATGCAATGTGAACGATCCAGAATCCAGAAAGGAGAACGGTTTGGAGGGCAAAGTCGATATAAAGCATTCGGGAAGGATCAGGTGAAGACCCTCAAGCGTCTGTGTCATAAAAATAATACCTACTATAATTATTTACGTGGGTTGTAGCCCGACACAAGTATTGCGGTTTGGTGTTTCATCATAAAAGATTGGGTCTTCTGTTGTAGACGGACTGGTTCATTATCTACAATTATCTCACTTCGGAAAATTGGGAAACAATCGTTTTAGACGATCTGATGCATTACTTACTGTGAACGTAATTCAGAGATTTGAGAAGCGATCGTTGTAGACAGTCTAGAGCATTATCTACAATGGACTCAGCCCACAAAATTGAGAAGCAATCGAAGAAGACAACTGGTGCTTATTTTTAATTGTCCTGCTTGCTTTCGATTGTTATATGTCAATTCATTAATAATCTTCCGCCCGAAAAAAAACGAATCTACCAGTTGCGTATACATATTTTGCTATTCCTCTACGCCTACATAGGCCCAGCCCATAAAACCCACTTTACTACCTTTGACGTAAGGCAGGCACATTTAGACAGCCGTGTGTGTTTGTGTTCATTCACCGTAAGAGGCGGGTAGTGGACTGCATGAACTTTTGTCTTTCTGATAGCCAAAAGACTAAAAAGTGAAAGGTCTTATCTTCAGCAGTGTGCAGTCCCATCTCGGCGACATTCACATGTTTACATTCTTCCAGGACTAAATGTTACTGGAGATAACCGCCTAGCAGGACTTTGCATCGAATAGAACAGCGCATTGGGTTCCGACGGTAATCATCTATTGATAAACGTTATTTGAGCGTGCTTCAACCTCCTAAATCTGCCTGACTGCGTGTACAGCGTTGCGCGTTTTACCCCTCGAGGGAATATTCAACCGTCTGTGAATAAGATGTCTGTAACAATATGTCTGTTGTTAAGGCCTTCAAATAAATCGAAAATTTGTCAGCAGTGAATCCCCTGCAGATTTCCCAGAAGACTGAAAACGATACAACAAAGGTATATTTGCTTTTTGACCTATGTGCATGCAAACTTTTATGTAGAACCGAACGGAAACCAATTGTTTAAATCGTATAGTCAGCAAATGTGAAAATATACAGCTGGAAAGCAATTCGCTGACAGATAAACTTTAATCAGGTACGGGGATATAAAAAGGAGGTAAGGTAGGATAACATGAATAGAATGTGGCTGTTGAAATTACTGACACTTTGTCATCTTCAGCAAACACCATCAAAAAGTTAGTGTAGTGACAATCACATTCGAGGACGTCGAATTAATCAGGGTCTCAATATCGAACTTGGTTATTGCTCTCTGGTTTGCTGAAAATGGAATGTGCAAAATGAGTGCTTTAATTAAAGAGGTGATATATGTACGCATCACAACTGGGATCTCATAAATTTGCAGTCGATCCTGATAGCGATTACGCGATCTGTCAGTGAAAACGCCTAGAACCAGCGATATCAGAACCGTGGATTATAGAAACGACAGGTTTGAAAAATGCTGTAATTTTCCTGTTTGTGTAAATGCATGTGAATTAAAACGGAGGCAAGAACAAGTGTTGCAAATGGCCGTAGCAAATCGTTATCCTAGAGTTCATGACGATAAGCTAGCGCAAGAGAACACACGCTATTAAATAAATTGGTCTATTTGCTATTCACTGATCTGCCAGCTAACATATTCGCGCACATTGCTAAAGACAGCTCTTCATACAGATGCTGTTTACATCCCAAGCAACGGGTCATTCATTGAGTCAGATTCTGTAACTTCCAGTGATTAACTACCCAATAATCAAGTTTAGATACGATGCTTGACACTGAGAATTCATCCATCATTAAACCCATATAGGCATAAATGTAAATGGCGCTTCGATCAATGGCACAATGACATCACTAATTGCCTCCATATACAACATCCCTCTCTCCTGTAGCAAGCATGCGATCCACTTTGCCATGGCCGATATGATGACCGAAGATCGGATAGGCAAACCCACTGGGAGAGTAGAGCCCAGGGACTACAGCAGTACAGGAAGGATATTAATCTAGTTTCATCAGTAGGGCAGATTGATGTGGTACTGAATGGAATTTGTAAATGGCATAAAAAAACTCGCATTACTGTCACACGCGTGTTTCATTAATCCAATGAGGTGCCGGGACAGACCGCGAAATTTGAAAGATATGAACTGAGGCCTCTAAAGCCGAAGATGCGCTGAGCCAACAGGGGGACTAAACCGGAGCTCGGCCGCAGTTATCAGTAACGTACACCTATTAAACTGTCAATATTGGGTTATGGTGGCACCAATGATAATCTTGTTCTCGGCTGATCATGGCTTTCTAAATCGGCCTATCATGTCGGAGTCCTTCTCAGGCGCGCAGTCGCTCATAGCGACATGAAGTGGAGGCAACTATATTACGAGGAATCCAGACTACCTTTTTAACATCCACATTTGGTTCCCTCCAAAGTTCGGATAAGGAAAAATAAGCATGGAGCGATGCAAATTACTGGAATGTTTCAAACAAACAAGGCCAATAAAAACTATACGACTTGACGGGCCCGTTCATAAAGAACTGCCTTCCACACAAATGCCTTAGGAAACATATTCCGGAATAAGTAGTATAAAAAACACTTCATGGTCTACATTCTTACTGTGATTTGTTGGCCGTCAATTGTAGTGTGCTCAAACTCCTCACCCAATTCGATTTTCATTCGGTACTTCATCAGGCTAGAGTTGAAGTGTCTGCTGTAGCCCTCACCGACACGTGAAAATGTCAGTACCGAATTCAGAACTTCGGCCACGTCCATTGGAGACAAACGGGTTCACAGGCGATTAACTATCGCCTCCAAATTTCCACAGTCCTCTTGTTTCCATGATCCTCAGAAGGCTTCCATCTCGAGTGAACATGAACCAGGGCAGATGAGGGGACAACCCCTACCCTGATCAATCGTTCATCATGCATAGACGAGTGGGCTTGCACCGAAAATGAGTGCGATTTTTTCACGCACATTGACAGTGATGCTGAGTCCTCTTGTCGCTCCTGGCTGGCGCTGTAGGTCGACACTCAAGTTTCAAGAGTCTCATTGATCCTGTGTAGTGTTAAGTCAAGGAGAATCAAGTGGAGCACTTGAAGACTATTTCTGCACTCACAAATGACAAATGCACTGCAGTCTCATGTTCATTAACGGATCAGTTAGTTCGCGTCAGTCTGTAGTGGCCCAGCGACTTAAGGTTTGATGCACTGAAGGAGTTTCCCTCACCGTGATACTACTTGACATTTGGCAATGGTTTGATTGCGCCACCACCCTGCGGCTCAGTTTCACCGTCAACAATCAACCCACGGCCCTGAAGTACAATGAAATGTACAATTCCAGGGCTTTTCGTGTTGGGCTCGTTTATTTGCGCTCCGGGGTTTCGACCAGTAATTTCAGTTGCCCATTTTCGTAACCTAGAGAGTCTTGTGTGCAGGTCACATTTAACGTCGCCAGTGTCGAATGTAGAGGTGAGGCGAAAGACGAAGTGCGATGTCGATATTTCTTTCGTGAATGTTCTCGTCTGCAACAACCAGACGGCCAGGGGTTAAAGTAGTCTACGGAAAACCAACGAACACGCTGACAATGCCCGGATTCAACAGCCGCTGTCTCATCATTAAGGCTGGTTTCGCGGGGTATACCGCCGGGTAGGAACTCATTGCGACCAAACAAGAAAAGGTAGCGTTTTTTGGGAGTTGTTTAGATTAACCAGCTATTTAAGTGCATTCATTAAAAAGACTATATTGCAACGGAAGACACGAAATGGGGAGGACATTCAACCAAAACCACAGCGGATCATTCCGTATACGAAGATGGGTAAGCGAGGCTCTGTCGTGGTCTTTCATAGAGGGACTGTCCCCCACCGCGGAACGAGAGGTAGACAGTGTGTCGTAGTAGTGAAAAATGTGATATGTTTCACAGGTCATCGTAGAGACCTTGAAGTTGAAGCTGCAAATTCTCATCTGAACTCGGTCACAGCCTACTGACTGCTGTCGCATTGGTTGTAGCTGAATGACGATTGTAGTTCAGTAGCTGCGATTGCCATAAACAGGTGCCATGCGAAATCAGCGACCTGACTCAACAATCCGCCGGCAGGTGATGCGATCAAAACATTCCCGTCCTCAAGCAGGAGTAGTCGGCTGCTGTCTGTCGACCCCAGCTTAGCTTCATAAAGTCTAATTACATCAATCAAACCGGTCATCGGCTGTTAAACGAGAATGGGTTAGCATAATCGTGCTGTTCGCAAGTTTGACCCAAAATCCGAGGAGCTACCTGTCTCGCTCAGGTTTGACACAGTCTCACAATTGACGCCGTAGGGATTGTTAGTCAGGACAATGACCAAACCGTAAGACAAGTCCAAGGACCCTGAATGTCAGTCGGCTGTCCGCCTCTCCCCCCCCCCTCCACCTGGTTTTACAGCGGGCGTTCAACGAGGGTGAGGCAAGAGGTTTAACGGTGAAACGGGAATGCGAGTCAACCCAACGGTTAGCACTGGCCACTTAAATATCGGGCAAATTAAGTCATATAATTAGGGCCGTTCCGGTATGATTATTGGGGAAGTGAAACCGCGTATAAACCCATCTCGGTGAACGTCACTTCTTCTAGTTGCGCTTAAAATAGTAGATGAATGTTATTTTCCGTCGAATAAGTTTGCAAATCTCCCCGTCCATCTTCCGCGAACTTCTTTTTGGCGTACGTTAATGCTGTGCCCCACCTCCTTCGTCCTCCTACCTGCCTACCTAAATTGGACTTCTTCTTCTAGTTACCTCCTGACCTTGCTATTGACCTTGACAGTGAGGACCACTTGCAGAAGGGCAGCCGGGCCTTGTTGTTTAAGGGTGACCATGTCAATCGTATTGTTTTTTTCAAACGTTGTTTTTATTACCTCGTCGGAAGGATGTGAGGGAGTCGGCGAAGAGAGCGCCTAGAAGCCGTAGATTGAGAAGAAGTCGGAACAGAAATAGTTATTGCCCATTTTCAGTGAACGACCTTTTGGTCTAGACGTGGCATACTTCATCGATGTTTAAGCTAGTTCTTAGGACAAGGAAAAGGAAACGTAAAGAAGGCGAGAATGTGGTAGTTTTTGTGTAAGTCTGCCTCACTGTAAACTAATTCACGCCCAAATCAGCGCCCTGAGCCCACTCCTTGAGGCCCACACTGGGCCTCGACGCTTAGGATGGTTCATCTGTTATGCCTGTTGGGACCACTAATGACATTTGATACTGGTTCCGAGGAAACCCGAATGCAGAAACAGCCACTCCACTGAAACATAAAATTTGATGAAGCATCCAGGTTTCAGAAGGTGGCAGTGAGTACTTCGGTTCCATTCCATGGCGAGGGAAAGTGATCTGCTGTCAGTGGACAAAGCATAACCTGACGGATGATAGCTTTCGAGCAAGTAACGCAGAAACTGCCATAATTCAGGTATCTATTATTTAGTTATCTGTTACGTTTGACGAGATTCTTTCCCTTTCCGTTAGCAGGCAGAAGGCCACTCCGCTTTTTCTGACTACTGTGCTGCCAAGGATCTGCAATCAATCAAAATCTAGGCCAACAGAATCGCATCTATAGAAGGACGCGATTTACCCAATCGAAATCATACCAAGATTGCTGTTGATATTTACTGAACACCAATTGGTCTGACAAAACCCCAGACCGCAAATAAACCCCTTCTCGTAAACGGGTCCAACACGAAACCCCCCCAGACGTTAACGCATGAGTTAGTCATACTCCCGCGCGCACCTGAAGGTTGGGCCAGGTTGATCGAGGTTGCGTGCGGATACACTGGTTAGTAACATTAAACAGACTGTCTACGTAGGCTTCACACTGGGCAGTTCACACAGCGTGTACAAATATTCAAGAAGGTGGCTCAGTTCTCCCATGTGTGACAGCACTATAAAGGCGAAGCTCTAAAAGAGCCACTGTATCCTAATTCGCAGTCGTCCGGTTGCTAAAAAATACTCACCAAGAAATAACAATCATGGCATCTGTTGACGACTTGCTAAACCACGACTTTTGGCGCAGTTAGATTTACTGCAGTAGGAAATGTCATAGAGCAGGTACAACAACGGGCCACAAAACGGTTGGACAATCCCAGAACTCTGTCATATCCAGAAAGTCTGATCCAGCTAAACTTGTTCATCCTATCCTATAGACAAATGAGGTGTGACCCGTTATGGACATTCCGCATTATCCACGGGCATGAATGTTCGCTCAAAACTGACGACATCTTTGAATTCACGACCACGAGTCACCTGCGCGGTCACCCTTACAAAGTCAAGCGGGAGCGTACACGCCTAGGGAATCGGAAGTTTTCCTCCAGCCAGCGTGTTGTTCGACCATGGAAATCACTCCTAAGTGAAATAGGGACATCTGATACAATCGCTGTATTCAAAGGCAGCTGGATCGTTTGATCTTTGATAGTCGACGACTTTCACAAAAGGACTACCTGCGGCCAGCCATAAATTTCATTTCTTGATTTCATCCCTACTTAAGACATCCCTGATTTTTAATGAGATCCCTCCTCTTAAACTATGCAAATGACTGCACTTTATGCTGATTGTATATAACTGCACTTAAAATTTCATGTGTACACTGAGAAGACCGCCTGCCGCACCCTTTGCAGTCTCGCATTGTGAAAGTTTTCCGTGAACAAATATGTTACTGACAAAATTGTAGTATGATGTATATTTAACATTTATATTTTATGTACCGTTTTCAATAGGGTCATGAAGGGCATTGCCTATTACCCTAAAATACACTATACACTTCTTTAACTTCACGACCATCAGTCACCTGTGCGGTCATCCGTACAAAGTCAGGCCGAAGCGGGAGGCCAGCTTATGCCTTAGTACGGAATATGGACGAGGCCCGGCCACACAGATGCCATTTGAAATCCGCGGTTTGACTCAGCAGTCCGCCGGCAGGTGATGCGATCTACAGACAACAGTCTGTTGGCATCAACGGCACTGAGATCATTGCGATAAATTTCAGCCTGCTTATATAAATTCATGGTGGCCAGATTTATTCATTCGCACACCGTCTGCGCCTATCCCCACAATCCACTATGCACTTGTATGGCGTGGCACAATATGCGGCCATGCTAAAGAGGCGGATTTTAGCAAATACTATCAAAAATTTCACATTATGTAATTCACGACGTTTAGCTATATGTTGCACATCTCCTAGTAATACGTGACCGAAAAATTCACCCTGGAGTCGCGTTCTGGTCTGCTTATTAAGCAAGCTTACGGAAACATGTAGTAATTGAGTTTATCACTCAGGCACTTGTGTTGACCTCAAATCGGTAGCGAGGAGAATGCTGACTCGTAATATATCCAGTAAGCTGCTGGCACATCCTTCTTTTGAAATCAGCTTGGCGTTACTTTAACCCATGGCCGTCCGGATGTTGGCAGCAGAGGGCATTCATGAACGAATATGGACATCGCACTTCGTCTTTCGCCTCACCTCTACAGTCGACAATGGCGACGTTAATAAACGAGCCCAAAAAGAAATGCTCTAGAATTGTACATTTCATTGTACTTCAGAGCCGTGGGTAGATTGTTGACGGTGAAACTGAGCTGCAGGGTGGTGGAGCAATTAGACCATTGCCAAATGTCGAGTAGTATCACGGTGAGGGAAACTCCTTCAGCGCATCAAACCTTAAGTCGCTGGGCCACTACAGACTGACGCGAACTAACTGACCCGTCAATGATAATTAGACTGCAGTGCATTTGTCATCTGTGAGTGCAGAAATAGACTTCAAGTGAGCTACTTGATTCTCCCTAACTAAACACTTCACAGGATCAACGAGACTCTTGAAACTCGAGTTTCGATCTACACCGCCAGCCAGGACCGACAAGAGGACTCATGATCACTGCCAATGCGCGTGAAAACATCGCACTCATTTTCGGTGCAAGCCCACCCGTCTGTGCATGATGAACGACTGATCAGGGTAGGGGCTGTCCTCTCATCTGCGCTGGTTCAAGATCGCTCGAAATGGGACTTTTTTCTGGATCATGGGAACTGAAGGACGGTTGAAATTTGGAGGCGATAGTTAATCGCCTGTGAACCCGTTTGTCTCCAATGGACGTGGCCGAAGTTCTGAATTCGGTACTGACATTTTCACGTGTCGGTGAGGGCTACAGCAGACACTTCAACTCTAGCCTGATGAAGTACCGAATGAAAATCGAATTGGGTGAGGAGTTTGAGCACACTACAATTGACGGCCGACAAATAACAGTAAGAATGTAAACCATGAAGTGCTTTTTCATACTACTTATTCCGGAACATGTTTCCTAAGGTATTTGAGCGGAAGGCTGTTGTTTACGAAGGGGCCCGTCGAGTCCTATAGTTATCGTTGGCTTCGTTTGATTGAAACATTTAAGCAATTTGCATCGCGCGATGCTTATTTTTTCCTTATCCGAACTTCGGAGGGAACTAAATGTGGATGTTAGAAAGGTAGTCTGGATCCCTCGTAATATATTTGCCTCCACTTTATGTCGTTATGAGCGACTGCGCGCCTGAGAAGGACTCGGACATGGTAGGCCGATTTAGAAAGCCATGATCGGCCGGGGAACCAGACTATCCCTGCCGTCACCATAACCCAATATTGACAGGTTAATAGGTGCACGTTACCGATAACTGCGGCCGAGCTCCGGTTTAGTCCCCCTGTTGGCTCAGCGCATCTTCGGCTTAAGAGGCCTCAGTTCATATCCTTCAAATTTCGCGGTCTGTCCCTGCACCTCATTGGATTAATGAAACAAGCGTGTGACAGGAATGTGAGTTTTCTCTACGCCACTTACAAATTCCATTCAGTACCACATCAATCTGCCCTACTGATGAAACTAGATTAATATCCTCCCTGTAATTCTTTAGTCCCTAAGCTCTACTCTCTCAGTGGGTTTGCTTATCCGATCTATGTCCATCATATCGGCGATGGCAAATTGGATCGCATGCTTGCTACACTGGAGAGAGGGGTGGTTTACTAGTGGAGGCAGGTGTCGTGTATACGCGTGTAAATTGGTAGGTGCAGGGGTGCAGTTAAGGCAAGCTGTGTTCTGGGGTCTGCCTCGCGATTTTTTCCGCAGATTTTTCTGGGATATTAACCCACTACCGAGCAAACACAACGCACTCATGTCAGCTGCGACCGCCATCATACATCCGACTGGACTGGCAGGTTGTCCGACGGAAATGTGGCTTCCATTTGAAGTTTGAGATTAGCGCCTTCAGTCTCATTTCAAGGTCAAGTTGAGGGTCACACGCTCTTCAGTCAGTAATTGGTCACTGCGCTACCCACAGTGATCTGGCAATCGGTGCGTTGGGCCGGCGGCTTGAACCCAAACAACGCCACAATTCTCTTTCTGCAACCTGATAGAAGGCAATATGTCTTTTGTAGGTTTTTCGACTGTCTTGGCGATCGCCTTCGTTAATTTAATGTCTCGGCTAGCCAATGCGTTTCTCCTACAAGTCTAGCTTCAAACGGTGCACCTCGGCATCAGTAATCGCCCTTAGCTTTAAAGCCACCAATATGTCCCGTAGGTTCCCACTCAAGGTTTGCGACAGCGTTTGTGACGTTTTCTGATCGAATTTGTCAACGATCTGACTATCTCACCGCTGACGCCCGCAGACCGCCTGAGATCAATCTGGGGGACAGTTTAAGGCGACTGATGGACAGCTGAGAAGTAACGCCAGTCTCTACATTCTGTTTGCTGCCGATATTGACTGTCATTCTAAATCTCAAACTTGTCATATTAAGACCGCAACGCGACGGATGGAAGTATCGGTTAGTGCGAAGGAGCCCCCGCTCAAATGTACTACAATGCAAATAAGTAGAGGGTATTATGGTAGAGGGCGCTCACCGACCCTTTCTAAGGAACTCACTCGTTCCGTGAGTGAGTGAGTTCGAAACGGAACGAGTGAGTTCCGTATAAACGATCAATGAGCGCCCCCTACCTTTGTATATTTTCGATCGAAACCGACAGGGCAACGGGCTCGTGGCCCAGTGGTTAGATGCGTGAACTTCTAACTAACAGGTCGCGAATTCGAATATCCGGTGTTCCACACTTCGTTGGTTGGGTATGACTGGCTGACGATGGCTAATAAACCAGAAATGGCCATTCAAGTCTCCCTTGTCTTTGTCGGTAATAACATACTGCCAGAGGGTATTGTATCAGAAATGAGTGGCAAGAGGGGTCTAACATGTAGAGATGTTTTCTACGGTCGTAGACGGTGGGCAGGTTAAACCTCTAGGGTGAAGCGTTGCATTCCAGCCTCAGGTGAGAATCAAAGGAACGGGCTACGCTGTGGTGACGCGCATACCACTAGCAATTACCAAGTTCTGTTACGTTCTAGCAAGCACGCGCTCTATGCCCCTACAGGTTGACACTAATTAATTATAACGTGCTCCTTGGGTGCTTGCCGCACATGCGTGGACTAGTTGCCTCACCAATCCCACGTGGTAGGCAGGACGCTGCGAAGCACCAACGTTACCATGGAGACCTCAATCATGACCCACAACACCACGTCAGACTCAACAATTAGATACTGCTGTAGATCCGTGGGAAGACTTCATACAGCCATGTTTCATGATGTGCCATACTGACAGCAAAGGTGATAGCCAAAAGCCCAAACACGCGTGTTTCGCCAATGATCTGCCGCTGCATGACACGCCTGTGTGGGGTTCGACTCATCACTGTATGTCTCCCAAGCGTTCCCTGTGTGTGTGTGTTTTCGTGGAGATATTCCAGTTTAAAAACTGCAGCCTTTCAATTTCCTCTGAAATCAATTGCTAACTTGGAGTAAGTCGGTCTGTCGAGACTTATTGACTCAGACTGAAAGTTGATATGAGTATTTTGTCGGAGTCCGCTGCGGCTGGTTAATTTCAATGTGTGCGTATATAATTAAACGCAGAACTCCTTCATCGGGTAGAAGAAGTATAGCTCTGCGATGGCAGACATTACGAAATTATTTTCCGACCGGAAGATCTGTGCCTTAGGAACTCAATTTCTTCTGCCGCGGTGGGACTGAACGCAGGCAACTTGCTTGCTTTTATATGTACCTTTTAAACTAGACTTCCCTGACTGTGGAGTCTTTTTAGTAGACCCTTTTCGACACAAACACAAATATCCGCTCTGAAAGTAAATGGAAAAATTCGAGCGTCATCCACAAATTAACACCAGTCCTTGAAGAAGGTGGAATTCGATGAGGAAGCAAGTTATCTTGAGCATGACAAGCGGATGGGAGAAAAGGCACTCTCAAGCAGGTGTATGCGAACGAAATGGGGTAGTGATTTAGGAAGAATTAAATGTCTTATCTAAAACTGTCTGATGCATTTCGAATGGACGACCCACTGATGAAACCGAACTCCTCGCAGCTGTGCCATGCAGCGGCAGAATATCAGCCAAACGCGCGCGTACGGGCTTTTGGCTAGTACCTGTGCTGCTTGCCCTAGAATATACTACTAGATTCCCATCGAGAGTCAACGAACACTGCGCGGTTATCCATTGTTGCTGATGGACTTCGGTTCGAAAATTCATGCATCAAATTTCGGTCTGCGTCCATAGACCGTAGAATATACTGATATACTCCAATTTCTGAGAAAATTGTAAAAAATTAAAAATTAAATTAAATTAATTAATTTAATTTATTAATTTAATTAATTTAATTAATTAATTTAATTAATTAATTTAATTTAATTAAAAATTAAATTAAAATTAAAAGTAACAAGTAACAAGTATTTGGCAGAAAACAGACGGGGAACGCTGGGGGACCCGCTGATGAGCTGAACCCCTCGCAGCTATGTCATGCAGCGACATAAGATCGACGAAACACGCGTGTCTGGGCTTTTAGCTAATACCTGTGTTGTTAGTACAGTAAATCATTGCACAGTTCTATACTACTGGCTGCCTGTTGGCGGTTTGTGAATATTAAGCGGTTATTCCGCAGTAGCTGATGGATTTTAGCTCAAATATTCATATCACAATTTGGAGCGTGCCTGAAGAGGCCCCTTTCGAACGATTTACTCCAAGTTCGCTCATTCGCTTCCTCGGAAATTAAACAAGGCAAGTTGAAACTGGAGTTCAGATACCAAAAAACACACGGTAAAAGCTGGGGGACCCACTGACGAGCCGAACCCCCCGCAGCTGCGTCAGGCAGCGACATAAGATCGGCGAAACACGCGTGTCTGGGCTTTTAGCTAATACCTGTGTTGTTAGTGAGGTAAATCATTGCTTAGTTCTATACTACTGGCTGCCTGTTGGCGGTTTGTGAATATTAAGCGGTTATTTCGCAGTAGCTGGTGGATTTCAGCTCAAATATTCATATCAAAACACGTTCATGGGCTTTTACCTAGTACCCTTGCCGTCGAACGTCGTTATAAACGATATGCACCATGTCCTCCACAGCAAGGTGGGGAAGCCACGGTGACTTGCGCGTGAACCAATTTACACATAGATGTTTTGGCAGATTGTGAATAATTCATATTGACCCAACTGTGAAAAACTCGGCACCTCGGCGGGATTTGAACTCACGCAGTAAGGGGAAGGTTTTAGTACAGCCAACTCTCTAACCTTTTGAGCTACGAGGTCCCACTGGTCACTATGACTTATTCAAAATCTGCCAAAACATCTATGAATTACGTGAGCCTGGTAGTTATCTGGCGGATTCTATGTGAAGTACTTAAGAAATCCTGCCTGGACAGTCAACTTGCAGTAGATTGGGCGGGTTACTTGACGCAAATATGATTAAACTCGTGTCGTCTGGCAGGGTCTCGTAGCTCAAGTGGTCAGAGCGTTGGCTGTACTAAAGCCTTCCCCTTACTGCATGGGTTCGAATCCCACCGAGGCGTCGAGTTTTTCACGGTTGGGTCGATATAAATCAGTTTATAATGAAAGTGGACTTGTACAACAGCTACCGCACTCACTCCTTCTCTCCCAATAGGACCCGCTGTTAAGACAGAGTCAAGAAGACTGGGGCAAGAAAGGACGCAGGTGGCTAGCTCGGCCAGCCTTGCGTCCGCAAATAATATTTTCTCCATAGAACTTGACTAGAATCACGGAACTGACATGAAAGGGGCTCTCTCAGAGAACATATGCATATTACAGGTTTTTTTACGAAATCAGCTATGTGTCCCCCGTATTTGTGTCTAATTAATACACAGCGTCTGCTAACAGAAGCTCTTACGTCACGTGATATGTGGACTGACATCAAAATGACTATTACCGAATGGTCATTCGCACTTTTAGCATATGAAACGTTACTTGTCAAGCTGTCTGCTTCCTGGAATGAGCAACACGTTAGAATTTTTAACAAATATCAGTATATGGTCAGTCTGGTGTTCATTCATAATCGTAGAACACAGCGAACACTTCCCCCCCCCCCGTCTACAATGAGAAAGTCATATTCTTCTGTTTGCAGCAGACTAAGTGTCAGCATCTTTCGGCAATTCAAAGGGAACGGCCAAAAGTATGGCCTTGTCGCGTAAAAATGTAAAGCGCATGAAAATCAACCAAAAGAGTGCACAACTGAAACCGTTTAAGTACGTAACGTATGGAAACACGTTTTCGTTGTTGACACTTCTTATGGACGTTCTTTTCATTCAACAATGACATTTCACGTCTTGGTGAGACTCCAGATGTAACCCAGGCGTCCAAATATCCACTACTTCTGCAAATACCTTCAAGAAGTATCGTCTAGGTTTTAACAAACACATGATACAAATCTGTCTTTATGGGCAATCGATTGAAAACACTGAAAAGCGTCAAGCATTCAGCGATATTTCAAGGCCGGAGCAAGAGAAAAGTGCAAATGAGTTTCACTGAAGAAAGGTTTTCGTTATAAACACAAAACGGTATGTTCATGATTTCACCCGTCGATTCCGTGTAAATTTCTTGATCAGTGAGTGGTCGAACAACATGTGTGTTTATGAAAACGTTCATTTCTATGAGGTCCCTATCGGCGAAATCAAGCAAAAACCTGTCTGACTTGGTGAACCGAATCACAGTCAATTTGAAAGCGGAAAGAATACTACGAATCCTTGGAAGATCGTTTTAGGGTCTGCACTCAGAATATAGGCTTGTGGCAGACCCCCATACCTGACGTTACACTAATTCTGAAGGGATATTTAAATATGCATTTTGCTGAAGGGCTAAGATCAAACGTTTTTATATTCATGCTGTCATATTTACTCAGTTGTTTTGCATATACAAGCATGCTGTAATCAAAAACTGACGTTTAGACAAGTACAATCATTTTTAACAGAACTTCCGTTTTTACAAAAAAAATGGTATTTCTAGACAATGCAATATTACCATTAACATGTATTTATGCTTTCAATTCCCCTCAAGTGGTCCTTTACTAATACAGATATTAGTCCCATATATTGTGTCGGCTTTGGGAATGATTAGCGATTCTTCGTAAATTTCGACACGTTTCATCAGTTAGGTCACCTACTGTGTTTTGCGGACTTGAGAAGTAATTGAACTAACAAAGTAATTTGCTCAGTGACCAAATGTGGAGAGTAGCTTGCAGCCTTACAAAGAACTACGAAGCAGATACATATCTCGAAATCATCCACGAATAGCATGCTTCGCCATCATGGCGCACCTTCGATAACAAACCTGGATCAAAGTACAGTACACGTTCCTTAAATGCGCAAATGAATCCGTCCTGTATATTTATATATGTATAGATAAACACACATACGACTCGTTGTGTATTTGCATGCAAAATGTGTTAAACACCCCTCAACACACGTTCGTTTGCTAGGAATTTGTCACAAAATGTCTATGCTGCCGACAGAAACCTGACAAATATATGACAAATTCAAAACATTCTTTTCTGTAAAACCCTCATTTTTTACCTTCTTTGTGGACATTGATAAGACTGGAAGAAAATAAATTGAAACCTTTTTATGAAAGGAGAAAATACCGTGTGCATTAACATTGTTGCGACAGGTTATGCTAAAATATTTGCATTTGATTTTCTTAAAAATGACAATTCTACCAACTGTCTTGTCATACGGAATGTTCCTGAGTTCCTGAAGCAGAGGATATCAAAGCGACCGCCTGACAAGTATGGTAAGTGACTAATCTCATGAAATGTCGACCGAAATTGTGAAATGGGTTTTGGACTAGGAAGGATTTCTTTGATAGGGTTGTAATATGGATTATCATGCGGCATAATCGTATAGTTCTTCGGACTCGCTAGCATTTTAGCTTTTTAATGCATTTCAATTCGACCTCCGGTAAAAAGCACATTCGGTAAAAATTGGATACTTAATTAGCATGCATTTTTCACATTGATTTTCGATGATCTTATAAATGTAAACATATGTTATAAGAAACATGTACAAATTATGCTTCCTTTTACCCGTTTGGTAGAATGTCACATTATCTTCATAGTTTTTACCTTAAGAAAGGTTATATTTCGGTGTCGAAAAGGGTTTCTATAAGATTCTTAAGATCGTGCGATGTCTATACATGCACCATTATGGAATGTCCAAAACAGCCCGTATCCACTACAGAATTTTATGTAATATAGCACTGTTGAGCTGCATGCCTACTATATCGATCGGATCGAACTGATCCCCTTATGTGGCTCTTGGCATTTGTCCCTCGTTCTCTGCCATTGCTACCCGGTTGCCTATTTTAGGAGCGCAGAATTACCAACGAGGAAATAAAACAGAAATCAGCAGCACGTCTTTTTACTTATTTCGGTGCGCAGGAGGAAGTTTTCATGCTCCCGCCAGCGCTATCGAGTCCTGAAAAGTATTACTGCTAGAGGCGGTGGACAATGGCTGCACGGCATGCAGATTAACGTATGTAGGTGTTTTGACTTCGAAAGAATAATCAGCAGGATCTAGTGCAAAGATGCATCCCAGGCACGATGTTAATGCAGTAATTCCACTGCTGGTATCTGCAAAATAATCGTAATCGGTTGGGCATGCGAATAAGAACCCTATATTATGGGTGACTCTGCACTAAATGCCAGGGGAATTAGGGGTGGGGGAGATAAGGTTTACGATGGTAAGTCTCAAACCTAACGTAGAAGGATTAATGACAGTGTCTCGATCAGAGCTGGGACATGGGAGTAGGTACTCCCGGGAATGTTACTACCGACAAGGACAAGAGGACTGGAATGGCAATTTTTGGCTTATTAGCCGTCGCCAGCCAGTCGTGCGCTGCTGTGAGGCTGCTGGTTGGACTCGAGAGCGCACCCTCAAGGTAGAACGGGACGAGTGAGTTCTGTAACAACGATCGGTGAGCGCCCCTCTATTATTTTACATTCCCGATTGAAATCAACAGGACAGCGAACCCATGGCTCAGTGGTTAGGGACTTTGGACATCTAAGAGGTCGTGGGATCGAGCCCCAGGCGTTCCACACTTCGGGGTTCGGACGAGGGACTAAGTACTCCCTTAAAGTCTGTGCAAGGTCACCTGTAGTTCTAAGGGGTCCCTTTCGCCGGGTCTAACCTCTTAGTCTTTGTGAAGCTGTCGTTTGCCATTCCAGGAAGTAAAAAGTGAGGGAAATGCCACAGAGCGAAACACTACTGTAGCCTATAACCGCCGAATAATAGAATCCAACTGAGAGACCGTATGTCCTCCCCCTTGAGCTGAGATTGAGACAGTGCATCGTCAAACTCCACCATCCTCACATCAGTCGACCACCGAAGTGATCGCACCGGCTTCATGTGGTTGCCCTATCAGCCCATCAATCATTCTCTGCGAAACTGAAACCGCCTAAATTTCAAGTAGATAAGACTTACCTCTGGGCTGTCTCTTCTCTCATTTGCATACTGTGAAAGTGGACGAAGTTTCTTACGTGCGACGGCATAAAGTCCGACTGTATGAAGACTGGGAAAAGCGAATCGGTACAGGCTCCGAAATTTGCAACTGTCAGGGGGTTTCCAGTTCATTCTGGGGGGAGAGGGGCATCTGAAGGTCATCGAGTCGTTGATGCCTCCTATATACCACAAACAGTACACTCAAGCGTTAAGTTCACGGATCCAGGGAAGTGAACCCATTTCAGCAATCTAAGATGCCAGGGCCAACATTAATGGGCGTCTGTTATTTGGTCCTGACACGTGATCGCTTTCTCAAAGACGCTCATCCTCCGTGTGCCATTCACTCTTTACTGCCGTCCAAAACCGGCAAGATGCTGCACAGAGCGGAAGCTGTTCATCCGACTCACAATGTCCTAAAGCATTTCCAGCCATTTGGGTGATGGGGTCACTGGTTCGGGATGCATAAATGCTCCCCGCTATAAGCCGGCGCGAAATAGAAGTTGAGGTGAGAATAAATGACTGGGCGAAAAAATCGCCTGTACTTAGATGTCATTTTGGTATAACTATTAAATCAATCGCGGCCGACGTAACAGCGAACCCTGCTGTCATGTTAATGCGGGTGCGAGTCGAACAAATAAATGCAGTAGGGGCTACTTCGGAAAGCCGTTGCTTCTGCCTCGTCTACGTGAATTGCAGTACGATTGAATTCGTGCATGCATTTGATTCATACGAAATGCAGGCTTCTCTCATTTAATGATGTTTCAACTCAGCAATTGGTTACTTTGCACCCGACCCTGCCATCTGGTATCCCTAGGCATGTTATCCCAGCCTTCCCGATCTGATGTCTGCGTGTGGACTGTGACGGCTTCTAAACGAGACTCCGGCCATGATCGCTACGGACTCGTGGCCCAGTGGTTAGAGGCGTTGGAGTTCGAGCCTCGGGTGTGCCACACGTCGGGCTTTGGTATAACTGGCTGACGACGGCTAATAAGCCAGAAATGGCCATTCCAGTTTCCCTTGTCTTTGTCGGTAATAACCTTCTGTCTATATCATGCGCCGCTGTGCGGCTGCTGGTTGGGCTCGAGAGAGAGTCCATAAGGCACAACGGAACGAGTGAGTTCCGTATGAACGATCGGTGAGCGCGCCCTACCACTGTATATTCCCGATCGAAAACCGACAGAGCAACGAGCTCGTGGCCCAGTGTTTAAAGGCGTTGACTTCTAAACCAACAGGTCGCGAGTTCGAGGCTCGGGTGTTCCACACTTCGGGCTTGGGTATGGCTGGCTGACGTCGGCTACTAGGCCAGAAATGGCCATTCCAGTCTCCCTGGTCTTTGTCAGTAATAACCTTCATCGCTATGTTTATTGAGAAACACGAAACAATCGTAAATATGCAAAAATTCCGCGTAATTTCTGAAGTGATGTAGACAAAGAGCCATTTTTCGTTGGCACCGGTCGTATGTAGTTAACTCTACCACCACACGGCAAAGCGGTTAGGCATTCTTATTGCTTATTTCACACCAACCATCGCCCAACTACTAACCCTGTTGAGAGTAACGTCCGCGTTCCCGTCTCAACTGATTCAGGGGTTAGCATAAGAGCGTAGAGACTAGCCCAATCATCAGGAGTTACAACGGCGATCAGCTGACTCAGGGCCCCTTCTATGCCAGTGTCGTTCCGTTTTTTGTTTCTCTTCCCGGAGTCGTTCGAATAACGACTATCTCTTCCGCAGTCCACCTTACTGCCACACCGCGTGCGCTATTGCAGCCCTTGGTGTGACTGTTCTCGCCGCCAGATGACGAGGATTGGTATGTAGTGTGTACTGGGCGATAGGCAATGCGGGATATACATAACAAGTCACACCTCATTTGTCTACAGGATATGGGGGACCACAGTGTGGAGCTACCGGTTGATAATGCGCAAAGGAGCTATCGAAATCGTCTTAAACAAAAAGGGGGCAATTCAGCAGGGCTGTGAAGGCCACAGCGTAACTAGCAACGGCCAACCGACGTCCCATTATAAATGCTACGTGAAACGTCCAAATACCGAAGCAGACTAATCGGTGGGACTTAAGGCAAGACTACAGTGGCGAGAGATTCTGCTAAATGGCAGTTAATAATCACCATGTCACAGTGCCACCATCGATCTATGGGATGGTTTCTGGAACCGCTGATGTGCCACACCTCAACCCCTTCGCTCCCTAGTTGCACCGTAGCCATTGGTCAGTGATTTCTTATGTACCGGGCGTTCAGAACCGCCTACTCCACAGATGGCATAAGCTGCAGACGGTCCTAACATTGCCCGTCCGCAGACGTGCCGGTAGCTAACAGCTAGGCCATTGGGAAACTCCCCCCTCATTTACCCAACACAGGCAACCTCAGTACTTATTCTTAATCCACGGATCTTCGATTCAAAAAATAACGTCTACTCAATTGAAACTAGTAGGCTTTTAAATAAGCACTGCGGCTTCGGTCCGAAAGGCCACCCAGTGGAGGAAGATGGAGCACACATACCACTTTTCCTGTAAAGAACGCAGTAACAAAATAAACTTCAAGATCTCTGGTTAAGTGACGGTGTGTGAGCTGAACTGTGAAAGACCTGATAGTTCCTATCAAAGAGTACAGCGAAGCTAAGACGGTAAATAGCCACTAGGCAATCTAAGGAAAGGCAACAGACTGGAGCATCGGGGTGGGCAGCCAACTGGAATAGTGGCCGCAATGAGAAGGCAGAACTAAGGTGGGAGTTGGAGAACTTGTTCTCTGACAAGGGTGCGGGGTCATGGGTGCAGATCTCGAGGGCAAGAAAGGTTCGAACGCTGACGTTGGTCACGCGATCGATCAAGTGAATTCCTCGTATTTCCTCAGGGGTAATTAGTGGCAGATGTTTGCGCCGGCCTGAAAGGTAACGGCAAGCACACTGAACGCCTAGTGAACGCGACGCCAAGACGGAGACTGTCAATTCGAAGAAAAAAAGATGGCAACATGAATAAAGTTGTAAAAAAAAGTAGAACAGTAATAGAGAAGGCCTGACAACGGAAACTGAACTACCTTCTGAGACAGAGGACCAGGCCCACAGCCAAACGGTCGCGACTGAGAGAAGTACTATGAGTGGAGGAGATTTTGCGAACTACAATTAACAAAACAAATTGGGTTAAGAAAGAATTTGACTTCATTCTCTATGCACACACATAGAAATAAGATACACTGCAAGAACTTCAAATGCGTTCATGTAAGATCAATAACACAAGCCAGTGAAACAGGTAAGGCAAACCTAAGGGGTAAACGGGAAATGACGTAATCATAAACACCTACTCAAGTAAACACAGTAGCCAGTCTTGTGTACTATTAGGCCTACCCCGGATACAAAACATACTTCTATCCACCACTCAGCTCCGGAAAATATCTACAGCGACAACCATTTACCCAATTTACTAACGGGATATTTTACCAAACATCCGTAAAAACCTGCTTTTGTGACTTCGAACGCATGTCGAAGTCGCAATATTCCCAATTGCGCGAAGGTACTTCAGTGCAATTTAGGTAGTAGCCTGTCATACTTAAATCTGTCATTGGCCGCAGCTAGGGACGATATCATCTGCACTTGCAGATAGGGCAGGACTGCGCTTTCTTGAAAGAGTACCCAAACATAGTGATGTCGTTATTATGTTCAAGATCCGAGGTGAATAGGCTTTGCACTAAAGGGGCGTCCATCTTATCAGCAGGTACTGCAAACATACGGTTAAAATGGAATAAGCCCATCTGACGGTGAAATACTCGCCCTCTCTGGCATTTGCTCGTTGCAAACGACGAAAAATCTTGACTAGGCCAGGAGTAAACACATCGGGACGCCAACGATGTCGAAACGGCTGGGGTTTCCAACCGAAATCTACCAGGAGTGTCCGAAGGTTATTTCTCAGAAGTCAGAAGAAGTTCGTTCGAAGGCCGGCATCCTGAGGTAACTGATTTATACTGTACGATGATTAGTTCTTCAACGCTAATTAATTAATATTTTTGAAACGAAAACGCATTTCGGAGGTTCGGTTGACATTTCATGAGTTAGCACATCTATTGTAAGTAGTAGACTGGCAAAAGCCGTCATCAACATCTCGGCTGGCATTTGCCTGAATCGGTTTCGGCTGGCTACCCAACGCACCCACCGATGGTGGACAATGGAAGGGTATTCGGCGAAGATTAGCTGCCAGCTATGGTGAATAAGCAGTCGCAGACCAGCATCAACAACGCTATCAGCGCTCTCTCCTTGTAAAATATGCCGACTCTCGGGTCTGGTAAATGCTACGAGAACGCGTGAGGCTGAGATCTGGCACGCCGACTGCCTTCTAAGATGCCACAAAGCCCGATGACGGCACTGCAACACGGCAGCCGTGAAGAGTCATTGAATAAATTTGCCTGCGGCCGCTGCCTTGTGGTAAGGCTCTGGAGCCAAAACCCCATCGGGGACAGTCTCGAACAAATAATTTGAGCGGCCGTTGGTGACCCGTCTGTACTCATGATTTCCAACAAACCGCATGAAAATATGTCCGAATAGAGTATCATGATCCATGTGCTACGGCGTCCGCGGGACCCGACGCGACATCTTCACTGGCACGAAGATCCGTGTGCACCGTGTATCCATCCAGTCAGCCCTCCTCCACGAGAGGGCAGTTGTTAGAAACCTAGGGCGGCCTTACTACGCTCAGTTTTCATACGTCCCACGATGGCTGAGTCATACAATTGTTCCATCGGAGATTCAAATGAGATCTAATAAACTTCAAAAACAACCTGTAAACTGAAACAAACATGTGTCGGAGGAGCGTGAACAACAAATTGCTGGCTATCGTGTCAGACAGTAAACAGCAAGCTGCATAAGTGGTCTGAACACTTACAGAGAGCCATCTGGAGAGTGAGAAGGCGAGAATTTGGGCACAGACGAGGCATACAAGCAGACCACGTAGACGCAAAGGACGCCTTATCTTAACCTCCATCCATGTTGGCGCACTTTTCGCCGATGGATCAGCTATGATCTCGGCGGGGTCACCTATCGGATCACACCGAAGATAGGGAAGGATGAACTGTACATCACAGCCGCAACTGCTGGTCAGGGAAAAACTGTATGTGCCCTAAAGGTAGACGAAATTTAACTCATGAAGCGTGCGATTGACGGCTTAGCATCATGCTCAAAAGACGACGTCCTTAGAGGGAGATTTTTAAAAGTCATAAAGGTATTCAGAATTCTGTGTCTTGTAGCCCGAGGTAACATCCTACCGACCACGGAACTTGGCCAACCTCTGTGGAAGTACATTAAACCGAGGAAAGTATAGGAAATTGGTCGGGATCACTGCCGAGGATCTGCACGGGAACAGTTATGTACGACTTAAGAGTATAATATGTTGCCTGGCGAACTGACTGCCGGAGATTAGAAAGAACAAAAGATTTAGCAGTGGATTTACAGCTGCATAAGTTAACATGGTCAAGGCCGGCACATGAATGATCCTTAGACCGATTGTCTTGCATTGGCCTGCAATAGCACTTCCGCGTTCTCCACGCGGCCTCGTGGAAGTGATCGTAAAACAGTCATTACTTCGTTAGCAACCTCTCATAGATAAAAAAGATGTGTCTGCCAGGATGAACCCGCGCGCGGCCTATGAATTTTACTGGGGGCCTCATCTTCCCCTATCAATATCTACTCTCGCCTGACCAGAGTCATATCTCGTCAGTTGTACTTCTCACCATCCAAAATGTGCATTCATTAGTGCGGTTGACCATTATTTCTCCCCGTTTAACTGATATCCAGTCAGACCTCCAGTGTGTTGGGCAAAACATGAACCTGGCCGATTTTAGTACCCTGGTAGCAACTCCAGGTTTCCTTTCCTCTGTTTTTCGTTTGATTTGTTTCCTTCATTAATTTGTGCCGTCTGTTAGGCCCGCATGAGACCTGCTTCCAGCAGCCGTCTCTCACGCACACAAGTGCATAGACAGGATCCTCCTAAATCATTTTTCTCGCTGTTGTCCGATCCCCTCGGAACTCTAAAGATCAAAGACTTGAATCGCAAAAACCAGACCTTACTTACGCTGCCTATTTCTTAGCCTCCTTGACGAGTGTGCCTGTTCATATCGATCCGTCCACACGAGACATGTCTCAACATCCGTCCCTCCGGCATGGGGATTGCCTTTGCCTATACTAGCACCAAAGAAGCCGTGGAACTGCCCGAGGACTTGGGTGTCTACCTCAACGATCCCCACAGACTTGTCCGCAAGACACACATAGGATCGGATTTCTACCGGTCCGCGTGCGGATTCCACTGGCGACCTCAGATATAGCGGACCCACGGATCCACGCACCAAGCATGATAGCCTCCCACTGCAGTTGAGTGACATCAGGCCTAACGGTCTATTTGCCTTGATTCGCATGCCAGTCTCAAGGACCGCATTGTCAGCTACGCGGTCGAGGAGGGAGCTTTCGTCCCGGCAATCTTAAGTTAGCCCTCACCATGCCATCGCCAGTTAGGGCCGTGGTCGGGCGATAGGCGTTTTAGACGATTTCGCCTACATTTCTCAGTAGCACATGACTGCAACAGCCAGAGGTGAGTAAAGATGACGCGGTAGACAGGTCGAGTTACCAATTGACTGTGTAGACCTGATCCGGCAGAGTTCCGGGGAGTACAGCGTAGACGCTGGCGACCGAGTAGTTACGGGACGATCCCACAGGCCTCGATATAGTCGATCACCTCTGCCTTGCTCGAATGGTGGGAAATTCGGCCCAAGGTAGTTGTTGTAAACTACTCCAGTGGTTTCATCATCTACAGCAGATTAACAGATATATTTAGTTGAAATATCCGTGTGGTCATTTCCGTCCTTGAGGGGTTGACTTTACATCTTACGTAGACTTTCTTTGCGTCCATCTGCGATATAGCGCACTCAATTCCCGTAATGGGACTCGCCGGCACCGCAACGTTCCAATCTTTAATGGACGAAACGCCATCTACAGAGGCATATGAGTGGTCTGTTAGCGCGCAATGAATAAAACAATGCATTAGATGAATGAACCGAGCTGGTGAGATGAACGCCGGAGGTAATATCAACGAAATCATTCTCCATCACACATATGGACCATAATTCGTGGTAGAACAGTAGGAGTGAAGCAATCGAAGCAACTTCGGCAGCGTGCCGCCATTCAGCATGACCGACCACAAGGAATCCGTGCGGGAAAAGTCGAAAGAAACGGTTCATCTCCCCACCGGAACCCCGTCAACATGGCAAGCTCTATCAATCAGTCCTAATCCGCTCCACTTATCAGATTATACTTGGATTATTTCTACCCTTTCACGTCCGACTGTTTTTTTTGGATTCTCGAATATACTCATTTAGCAAAAGGGATGATTTCTTCCGGCAACTCGTCATCAAACCGAACCAGTTACATGCATAGACAACTTGTCAGAGTATGATTGGCCAATACTCGCATCATCTGGCCAAAGAAAACTCAGATCACCTACCGACTGCAACGGGTAATGAACGTTCTTCCCATTCGCACCTCACTTAAAACCTGAGCCTTATCTGCCTGGAAACTGCATCTCTTGTGTACGTATCATGTACCTGACGTAACACTGGAATTGCACAACGAACCATTAAATCTGACCCATTTAAGTACTGATTTTCAGGGACTGTGCTCTTACCACAAATCATGACCGGAAGAAAGTATCACATCATAGGATTTCAGATATTAAATGATCCTCTCGATGTACACTTTTCGCAGCAGGAAACGATCACTTCAATTTCAATTTTGGAGACGCTGTGCGATATTTCCTAAGGCTATAACGTAATGGCGACGGGAATAAATTCTGGTATTCTACGTATTGATAATGGTCCTAGGCTCTAGTTCATATGTTAAGGCGATACAACCACGCAGAAAGTAACTCCTGTCTATGGTCGCAAACTAGCAAGGAGCTCTTCCACCATCATGTTGGCAAAAGGTTGTATGTTTTATGTAAGTGGACCATTAGTAAAACCGATCTCATAAGGTGCTACTGGAGGTAGAGTTGAACTCAGCAAACAAAGTGGCCGAGCTCAAGCGTAAAAACCTCTAGAACAGGGTACGGGCATGACTGGCTGGCTGGGAAGTGCAGCCGCTCCAGAAACGGTCACTCCACTCGCTCGTCTTGGTTACTATCACCGCTCAATTCAGTGGCTGTACGATGTTTGTCCTCTTTATTCCTATACTAATCATATTAATTGACGAGGAGGACGATGACTTGGTTATATCTTCTTGGCTTAAATATTTAAGAGCGTATATCCCCTCATATCTCCATAGAGTGTTGGACACACAAAAATACTGGTCAGGAGGGTGGTATTTGTAATCAAAATTGGCTATAAACTAGCCAAATGCAGAAGTCACAAGTAGACATGAGTGATATTCTCGCCAGGTTTGTCCGTAAAAACGGGGTAAACATAAACAAAAGGTGGTAGACAAGGACAAAACACTGATACCCGTAAACTGCAAAGACAGAGATCGCAAAAAAGTAGCTTGTGATCAATAGGGCTAAAATAACAAAAAACAGATTAGATTTTTTGTAAAAAATGCTAGATAAAACATGGAGTGTCACTGAAAAACTTCAAAGTAGGATTAGGTTAGTTAACTCAACTATCCAACATGCCGCAAAAAACATTCGGGTGGCGGGGACCGTTGCTCTGGAACGAACTATGTCCGTGACTAGCACCTCTGGGACAAGTTTATCGTTTAATGAATGGAATATGTGTTCGTTGACCAAATACTGCTTCTTTCCCATAGCTACTGTCACTGGATTCGTATGAACACGTGTCGCTCAAAGCGAGGGATGAGAAAAGCTATTCAGGTGATCCTGTATGTTCAAAACGGCATTTCTGTCTCCTTCAAACGCATTTATATGAACGACTTTGATATTCTTATCCTACCAACTTTATTTGCGGGTGGTCGACATGCAATATTCCCTCGTCACGACTAGACCACCTTGTGTTTTCTTTCATTAAACCTGTAGTAAATAAGACCCGGGTGACTTGGAAGCTACGACTTGTGAAAAAACTTTCGATTTAGTCTATTGTTAGTATATACCGACAAATGGTAAGTCATAGACCCACAATGGAGCAATCGCATATTCGTGGGATCTGCGAATTACACAACTGGAGGTCATCGCCTGGCACCAACTCCTTTTGAGTACAACCAATAAAACCAACAAATCTGATAGTGCAGTTAAATAAAACGTACAGTTAAAATTAATGCAGATATAGACATCATGCGAGTTAGTAAATAACAAATTCGAAAAGAACGGCGGCAGTGGATCACTTTACTGTCAACTTACGCATGCTTAAATGTTCGCCATTTGTTCCCGACAGCTCTAGAATTCCCCAGTTAGACAGACTTCTTGGGTTTTATAAGTAAAACTCCACCTTTACCACAAATACGACTCAGTCCCGCCAAATAAAAACCGTGGACTTCGCCAAACCACAAAGTAATTTAAGACATGTCGTGAGTACCAAGTGGATTTATTATTCAATAGATAGTGTGTTGTAGTTCGTAAAATATATGAAAATTAATTTGCGGCAAATTCCCCCTGACAGCACGTGGCCCCCTCACTGGACGGGACGACGAAGGAATTGTGCGGAAGTCAGCCCCTTTTAGAATTTGCACATGGTCGTGAATATTTTATAGGCAATATACCGCGGGCATGCATGAACTTTTCGGCCCAGTTTAGCCAGGTTAACAAGGAAAAATATTGCTATTTCCCTTGTTTAATTGTGCCACTCGGAGGGGACTTATCTGCCAAGCAGGCTGCGTCCCGGTTGGCGTGAGTACTTTTATTGCCTACTAAGATCGATAGTGAATCGACATTGCGCTACGCCATCGCACGCCACCTTGCTGTCCTTTATGATTGCCTGTTAATTTCCGTATTTGTGTTATGCATGTTGCTTATAAATATAAGCAGCGAATTTTCATTGGTGATTCGCATTTGCTATAGACAGCTAGGTCTAAAAGGATTCATTTTTAACCTTTGCCTATTTTTTTTCTTTGTCAATACTAAGTTAACATAAGTATAACGGAATAAACCGAAGCACCGCCTGTAAGCGAACTGTGCCCAAGAAGAGGGTGTATTATGCCGCGACAGGGGTAGCTGATACTTTTGTCCCATCATCTTCATCGATGCCAAACCACTCAGCGGAACCGGAAGTGCCTGAAGCGAGACCTGAAGTTTCTACATAAGTGGATGTGGATTCTGCAGAATTGATCGAACGAGGGACAAAGGTACGGAGAAAATATGATTTGAGGATTTAGAAGGAAACTGCTTGGAGACGCGAATGCCGCTTTTGAGTGTGAAGGCAGTGCTTGGTATGCTCCGCCCTTTCAACCCAGAAGTACCAAAAGGCTCAAGAACGTTGTCGAGGACCCTTCGAACGTTCAGCAGCAAGCACCTGAAAAACGGTAACTATGTCCACTTGGGTATTGTGCATACTTTTCGCGATCGGTTAAATTGCCGATACACAACCAAAATCCCTTGAATGCCCCGGGCCAATCTTTGCCTAAATCCGTCCCCCGTTTGTTGGTTAGCCTTTCGTAGTAAGGGCGCTCTTAGGCTTTGGCAACCCCGAGCCAGCGGACGAGTTTCTTAAAAACGGTGTCGGTGAATTAAAAGTACTAGTTGATAGCGACCTGCAAGCCCCGCGTACAGCTGATGTTGTGAAGGTGGGATAAACGAGTGTTATCGGCGAAGCCTCAGCCGGCTCCCATATCCAACGAGAAGAAGCCCATAACGGGCCCTACGAACGCGACGGGTGTTTTATGTCATAGAGGTATGTACAATTACTGCAACTACTGTCATATGGAAATTCTCATTGCAAACCGCTTGATATTTCCAGCACACAGTGAGCGTCCTCGGGACGATATGTCATTTCGAGTGCGAAGACAGGTTCGGTGCCATAGGCGCACATCGGTACTTGGGGATTTATCCATCGAAATGGAAGCCCGTTTTCCTCTCGACTACTCGAATCTAGCCTGTCTGGGTGTCGTGCGCAAACTATCGCACATGTGGTGGCTCGGAGTTAAAAGTTTTCGCCAGTACTGAACGCACTCATTAGGAAGTGAAGCAATTGTTTGCGGTCGGGGTTCGTGCGCAAGTGACAAACACTCGACTTCCTTAAGATTTGGACGGCGGCTGAATCCCGGGCCATTGTGTTAGAATCCCTGCTCACTAGTGAACGCTACCAACACTTCCTACAGTCATCTGTTGCTTTGTACATATTTTGTCACTTCCGTTTGTACAGAACATGCGGCGACTGCACATATTCTTATAAATAACATCGTTGCTGATTTTGGAATTTTTTACAGTCCCGCGGATGTTGTTAACAATGTCCATCGCCTAGTCCACCTAAACGATGATGCCAAGAGTTATGGATTGTTATGGATTGTCGGCATTTCCTTTCGAGTCCTTCCTACAAGACTCAATTCAATTCAGGTACATGAAATTACCAGCGAAACAGCCGCACAGGTGTGTGGGCGCATTTATGACAGATGCCTGACTGAACTGCCCACAGGTGTTGAGCTGCTGGGCGACGATAGGGGAGTGCAACGGTCTTTTCGGTTGCCCCACGCCTCCATTGCTATTTCCATGATGAGCATTTCCTGTTGACTCAAGCACCAAGCAGCGTGGTGCTTATAATCAATGTAGTGTGCGTAATGACATCTGTGTCAGCTACCGGCATACGTACCAACCCTTAGTCGAGACTATTTTGAATCAACTCTCCCCCATCCTCCTCCTCCTCCTTAGTTATTTTCAAAGCATCCGTTTTAGCAGGCAGTACTTAACTGCAGCCCTTGCAGACATTGCTTCTAAATATGTCCCCCTTAACCTTGATGGTCAAGGTTCCCTTATTTCCCTGTTAAGCACATTTCAAGAACAGCGACGATTTTTATTCTCACATTTTTGAAGAAATTGTCCCTGGTGAGACCGGCCATAGGGACCGGAGACCACGAAAGCCATCTTTGCTGTATATTCGATCGGTGGATTCAGAACACAAAATTTGTGGGAGTTTTTCTAAATGCATCGCCCGAACAATAATCTCCAAAGCGCGTTGAGCGACCGAGTTTGTCCTATGAAACTTTAAAACTAGTACTATTAGAATGCGTCTTTAAAACATGTACGTTCGACCTGGCCTAGCATTATGCGTGCTGCTGAGCGGAAAAATAGAATCCGTCAAACATTTTTTTACCGAGAGAGTTTTAACTCCGGAACACCGACATTTGTCTTACTAAGAGCGTTGCCGGCTTACAGGCCCTGGTCATTTAGGGTCTCGTAGATTACGAACGGAACCATTTCTGTTATTTAACCTTCTATATATTCGTACCTTTTACCCACTCACTACTTTAGGGCATATTGTCTAACCCGACGTAACAATAATAGTAATAATCTTATTTAATCCCAGTTTGCAGGCCTTTTCAGGGAAGCGTTAAGCACAAACCCGACCAGCAATGAAGAAACTCCAGTGGAAAAGGAATAAAAGTATAGTTGATGCTGGTTTACATGGTTTGGAGGGTTCAGGAGAAAAAAACTGCTGGCAGCGAACTTTCGACCGTCAAGAGGGGAGGGGTTACACGGTATCTGAGACTATCCGACGCCAATTCCTTTCATGAGGTTGGGTGTAGTAGCCGGGTCAACCTGGAGTTCCAGCTGGGGGTTAGTTTCTGACTAACGTCGGCTTGCGTGATTGAAGGGGATGGGGACGGGGTCGCCCTCCCCTTTCCAGAACGGTTGTACTTAGATTTTTGCATCAAGATATCAGGCAATATCTATACATACCAGGTAGGGTCCGATCAGTCGAAGAAGGCACAACAGGCAAACAATATATTGGGAGAGGGAGAGGTATAAAAACGGGAGAACAAGGAGAGTCAGAGGCGCGGAAAGTCCTAGGGGGTAGAAGGGGATGCTTATTAGTCAGGACGATGGTTTCGGGGATACAGTATCCACGGGGTCTTCGACAGTGCCTTGATCTAGTCCGCCGTCCTCACCTGAAACGCCAGACAGAAGAAAGTCACTCAAACCAGGGCACAAAACCTCCCATCTCATTTTTTTCCGCCTCTCCGATCCTTTCCTCTTTTAAACAAAAGATTACTTTCCGGTTCTTACAGGGGATAGTCAAAATAGAGGCGCTGAAGAACATCTGTCGCTGTTGGCCAAAGAAATTGTCCCTGGTGAGACCGGCCATGGTGGTCAGAGACCACAAACGCCATCGCTACGGTACAGTCGATCAGTGGATTCAGCACACAAAATTTGTGGGAGCTTTTCTGAATGCAAAAATCGAGCAATAGTTCTCTTAAATAATGGATAATTTTGCAGAGCTTTCACACCCATGGGTAGTTTATTCCAAATAGCAATTGCATTTACAGAAAAGAACCGACGACTTTTAACAGTACATGCCAAAGGAAGAAATTAAAAGCCTCACGGTGACTGTTACGTCGTGGGTGGACACGATGTCTTAAAGAGGTGAGTGGGTTAAAGGTGTGATTATATAAGAGCTTAAATAGCAAAAATACTCCCTTTTGTAATCTTCGAAACCACAACGGCAACGTTCTTGGTAAGACAAACGTCGGTGTTCCGGGGTTACAACTCTCTTGGTAACAAAGTATTGAACGGATTCTATTTTCTTCCGTTTAGTAGCACGCATGAGGCTAAACAAGAACGAACAATATTCCAGACCAGGTCTAACGCACATATGGTAAATGCGCATTCTAATGTTCCTGCTTTTAAAGTTTCGGGGGATAAACCCGGTCGTTATACGTGCTTTGGAGACTATCAAGGCACAGTGCTCCGAGAGATTAAGACTCTTGGAGTATGATACACCCAGATCCTTAATGGCCGCACGCACATTTGTGGCGTGACCTTCAATACTTAGTTGAGGTTGGCGGTCGTAGCCAACCACCATGAATGAGCATTTATATCAAGAAAGAGAAAGGCGCCATGTGCGATAACACTGGGCAAAAGCCTGTAGGTCGATCTTTAGGAGCTCAAGCACGATGTCACGATCTGCCGGCTTATATTAATATGCAACTTTTAGATCATCGGCATACATGAACGGCTTACAATTCCGAAATAAATCGGGCACATCATTAACGAAAAGTCAAAATAGAAGTGGGCCGAGTACAATACCCTGAATGACTCCACTCCTCACACGTGTGGGGTTGGAGATAGTATTGGAAATCTTAACTTGCTGTGTACGAGAGACCAGGTAAGAGGGTATAAAATTTAAAAGTTTTCCACCTATTCCGAAAGAGGACAGTTTCAAGAGAAGAAGAGCATTCAATACAATTCAATTATTTTCAATTCAATTATTTTATTAAAGACCCGTCGGGGTCCCATCAAAGCAAGTAAAAATAAATTTACATGCAAATTTTAGACGATGTAGGCAAAATCTGCACAATGTGCAATGCATAGTTTTTGAGATTAGAAGTCCGTTATGCAAAATGAAAATGAAAAAAAAAATGAAAAAAAACGAGGGGTGAAAAAAAACTCCAAAGCAAATTTTAAAAATGATTTTAGTAATTTAACAGGAGAAAAAAAACCCCTCGGAAAAATAGCATCAGAAAAAAACTGGGAGGACTGGCCTGCATGTGGCGGTACAAAATGGAATATAGTCAGACATCAACATGGCCGAAATAAATGTCAGCTGTATATGCCATTGTGTAACGGATTTCATAAAATGTTACGTAGGCGGGTCGGTCAGGACTGGCCTGTATCGCCTTGAATAAGAAAAATAAGTGCCGAAATTGAA
>CACRXP010000041.1:1950243-2052390 GCA_902702965.1 Spirometra erinaceieuropaei | reverse complement strand
ACAAGTGGTGGTTTTTACGCTCATCTGGCTGCTCGAATTAACAGTTCTCCTGGTCCTGCTCATCTTCAGTGAATTCCCCATTCTACTCCCAGCGGCTGCCAGTTTGCCCTTCGTGCTTTTATTGGCGGGAATTTTGCGACGATTTGCCATGCCACGGTGGAAATGGATGGCGCCTTATCTTGAACGGGTAAATATTTCACTATGCTCTCCCACTTACTTTCCATGAAACTGCCATCAGTGATGTGCTTTCTTCAGGTCGTACTCCAGCCACTTAGATGCGGAGTCATCAAGTATTCCCCGTTTTTGATTCATCCGAACTGGTCAGTCGTAACATAATTCACTAACACTTGTGAATCATGTCAGTAAAGCATTAGATACCAATTCAGGTAATATCTGTCTTAAGCGGTGTTTAAGTAATAGTGGATCAGGGCCCCCAAAACGGGGTATATGCTTTGGACCATCACGGAAGCCAGATCGGAGTCTGGCAGGCGTTTTCGGGAATGCGCACTCATTACAAATGCCAACATTGGGGCACGCCAAAGTACAGGCTCATGCCACCCCCTGTTTTTGGCGTATAAAATCCTGATCAGGATCTGTTGTGAACCAGGTGGTGCGCTGATACGTCTAGGTGGGGATCTACGCCGTGTCAGCCACCTGTGCCCTCTCGCACCTCAGGTCTTCTTGATTCTGTATTGACAACGGATCCAGGTGGGAGAGGAAGGGTGCGGTAGATGTAGCTCAACACTTCCATCACTGTAAACTCATTTACGCGCTGGTCACTGTCCCTGCACCCACCCCGCTGTGGAGCACACGGTGTATATCGCCGGCAACGACGGTCGAACTGTCGGGTCAAGTAATTCAGCTTGAATTAACTCAGTTGTGAGTCGTCCCCGCCAACGGGGCCGATTATACTGGCGTAGGAACATTAATTAACTAGTACTCACTTAATCAGTCGATTTTGAACGGGCATACAATGCAAATTATTCAACGTGGAAAGGATTTAAAACTGCTCACCTTCTGCAGCATTCCAAAAAAAGCAATTTTCTACTGAAAACATCCAGAGTTCAGAGACCGTCTGAGACATGTACATATTCATAGGTTTAGTCGGACATGTTCGGTTATCATATGCCTATTTGTGAAAGGTTTTCATGTTTACTTTTCTCAACGTGTCCGAAAATGTAAAAAAATTGTTGAATGCTCGTCACATTTGCCTCCACAATTCTGTTGTCGAAATTTAGGAATCCATTGAGTTCTTGAGGAACTTACAGTCCAGGAGATGTTGAAGTTTAGGAATCAATTGGAAGGCAGACTGTCTAAAAATACGTTAATTTTCGGGCATTTTTAGTGGCCGGTTTGGAAAACGGCTTTCAATAGGTCCGCCCCAGACCTGGATAAATACAAACAATTTGGACCTGACTGCACTTGGCAAGCGGCGGTGATTGGGTCTTAAAGTATGAGCACTTCGGAGAGTTTTCTTGGGCGGAGTGAAGAAAGACGGGAACGTGCGAACCGTTATTCCGCCCCAACTTACCTGGCAGTCTTTAGCCAATCAGTGTTAGGTCAAGGCTCTTCTAGCGCGCGTAGGCAAAAGTAGTTTGCGCACAGGCAAACGGGCTGTTTCACCGGACTCTTTTACCTGCGTTGTGACAAATGGGCGCTAGCTTAAAGGCTTCTGATAATTCTTCGGGACACTCTCCGACCACACGGAAGACTTTGTCAGCACCCAATGGTTATGCTATGCCCACTAAATGCGCACCCGTCAAAAAGTTTGAAAGCGTGTGCTATGTCAGTATCAGCTAACCATGGCTCTCGCAGCCTGGAATGCGTTGGCACTTCCCTTATACCTGATTCCCTGCCCGTAGATGCGCTTGCGTTCCGCCTGCGTAAACAGGTGGTGGGCATGGCTGTCCAGTCATCCTCGTCCATCTGACCCCTGTTTGGATGTTGATGTTGCTGTTGTTGCTGGTCAAAAACACGGTCATTTGTTGTGTGGTCCGGCCTTCTTGACTCTGTGTTGACACCGGGTCCAGGTGGGGAGTGGGGAGAGGGGAGTGCGGTAGATGCTTCGTAAGCCTACTATTGCTTTAAACTAGTTCACGCGCAAGTCACCGTATCTGCTGCGCCTTGCTGTGGAGCTAACGGTGGATATCGTTGAACTCTACGGTCGAACTGTTAAATGCGTACCCCGTTTTTCAACGTTATAAGACTCATGCTGCAGCAATTACTAAAAGAGGCTAACACGAAGACGCGTTGCTCATCCGTTTGAAAATGGCCGTCATGAGGAAACCAAGGATGCCTTTCTCGACCCGACCCTGTCGTGCCGGATGGTAGACGTTTGATCGGAGTTCGGGAGACTGGCGATTCGAGTACGTCTGTGGAAGACAGTTTTCCAGCTGACGTGGGGTTTTTTAGTCGGAATCCTCAAAACGTAATAATTGTTTAAGGAAAAAGTTGTAATGCACGTCTCTTCCAGTCCCCGAACCCACAGTGGGGGGCCCTAAAAGCCGAAGATGCCGTTTAATTCGAACTTCAGGGACATTTCTTCCATTTCAATTTCAGATGGACCCCAGATCGATAACAACACACGTCACTGAACCGGAAACCGAAATCACCAACGACAGTCTAGAAGACAGAACACACGACGAGGAGGAGGTCTAAACAGGGAATGGTGGATTCACCGCTTATCAGAAATCAAAGCCTCGTAACAGGCAGCTCTTAACGACTGACTATACCGATAGCGGCATACAGTGTCCTTTTACATTGACGACTTTTACTTGGTGTTTACAACACGAACATTTGCCCAGAATACTCCCAGAAAATATACTTTTATATGCTGTTCCTTCAGATTACACCAATAACTATTTCTTTTGTTCTCTCGCTTCCCTTTCCTGTGACCTTTGAGAATTGGGGTTGGCAAACCTTGCGCCGATAGGCCATGCGTAACGACGCCGAGTAGGGCGCTAGAAGACTAATTTTCGTCCGTGAACCTCCCTAGTGAGTTGAGGAACAACGTGTGAATTAACGTTTTTTTGTTTCGCCAGCAGTTGTTGGTCCTCACCCGACGGCTTTTCCCCTCGGACCTGATGGTTACTCACATTCACTTATGAGATCACAGCACGAGGCTCACACTGCATTTGCAATGCCGTTGCGTCCCAGGGGAAGTCTGCGTCAGTGTCTCGCGCGGAGGACTGACCTTGCAGGAGACTGCTGTCTGCATGCGGCGCAGAGCAGTTACTAAGTCCTCAATCACGGAAACATTTTTGATGGAGGAAACGACCAGTTTTCGAGGAGGTTTCCGACTGCTCCCTCTGGTTTTTCTTATTAGACAGGACGGATAGCAGGGCGTGATCGCTGTTCACCGCGCAGCACGTTTGAGAGCTGGGTGGCAGCTGAGCGCAGATTTGAATTTCCGCCTCATGAGTGGAGAAAAAAGCAACCCAAAAGTAAATGCTCTCCCCATAACGACTCATTTACCAAGGGATCTGCCCAAGCAAGTGTCATTTGAGGGTGTTCCCTGAAACTGTAGGATCGAAATAAAGTAGAGGGTCAGAAAATGAGTAAATTTACCAACAAAATACTAAAAAAAGGCAAGATAATAGTCGAAATAAAAAGTCGGGAGTCCATTTGACTGACTGCAGGGCAGAGAGTCGGGTAAATTTATGTGATGTACGATGTGGGATTAATCGTAAATTTACCTTGACAGTGTATACAGAACGTGTGCTAACTCATGAAATGCAACTGAAATACTGAAATGCGTATTTGTTCAGGAAATACTACTTAAGTAGGGTTTTAAAATTAATCATCATGCAGCATAATTCTATAATAAGTCAATCACCTCGGAATGCTGACTTTCGATCGAACATCTTTCCGGCCGCATGCAAAAACGACACTCTGCAAGCAGCACGACTTTTTCTCAGTGATTTTTGGTGGCCTTAAAAATTCAATTAATTCCATGGAAAACATGCATAACAATATCCAATCATTTACTTATTTGAATGAAAATTACGTCTTCTTCCAATGTTATACCCTAAAGACGGGTATATGTTGGTTCTCAAAAGTTGCTATTATGAGATTTTTTAATACCGTGAAATGCCTGTTCATAATACATCGTGTCCCTGCATTTACTAATTTTACTGTTAGAGTTTACAATATGGCCCAAATCCACTGCTAAATTTTAAGAAACCGATATGGTCTTCTCTTAATACCGTAGAGAAATGTATCATTTTCCGTACGCAGAACATATACGGTTTGTAGTTTGTAAACCCTGAATGCAATTGTAACGGTAAGTCGGATTCAAAATTATTCGAGAATTGGAAACGTTTTTGAAAACCGAATTATACCCTTCCTTTGAGTACGAAATTGGAAGAAGACGTCATTTTCTACCGAATGAGTAAAGGAATGAATATCTTTATGCACGTTGTCCATGAAATATAATAGAATTTTTAAGAGCATGGAAAATCAGCGAGAAAAAGTCGTGCTACTTAAACAGTCATTCTTGTAGAGTGTCGTATTTGCATGCCGCCGGAAAGATGTTCGTTCGGAAGCCAGCATCCCTAGGTAACTGGATTATTGGAGAATTAGGCTGCATGATGATTGATTTTAAAACGCTACTTAAGTAGTTTTTCCTAAACAAAAACGCATTTCAGAATACCGGTTAACATTTCATGAGTTAGCACACCTATTGTATATTGCCTTAGGTAAGTAACATCGTGTTCCTTTGTTTACGTTTATGCAACTTGTACCGTGAAAAATAACTTAAAAGCGCCGTTTTTACAGGCGGTTTGACTGTAGGGACATTATAATGAATACAATTATACTTTTAAGCAGTACATTTTTAGGGGCGTTAGAGGATTCATAGTATCCTCATGGAATGTCACCATAAATTCAGAGTGTTTTGAAGACAAAGTGACATAGCGAAGCAGCCTTCGTCGAAGGATCGAAAATATACAGGACAGGTTAAGTGGAGTACACACTACTTCTATCCACGTTTTGGGTTTCGGTAAAAACGTCACTAGTTGGTGACTTCTAAGATCCAAAACCTAATTCCTGAGTCCTCGAGCCTTCCCTATTTCTTCAATATCCAAAACAGTACAAATGATCACTTTTAGTACGCATTTATAACAGTTTATCTGAACGGGATAAACGGCAGTTTACCTGAGGTATTTAGATTGCGTACTTGTAAATATTACTCGTCTGATAATTTTATAGTGACTGTCATTCGCAATTACTCTTCTGTGACAACTTTAACTACGAAACCTGCTAAATACATTATTTCTTCAGCCAGATGAATTCATAGCAAAAGCGAAAAACTACACGTTTTCGACTTGGGTTCGTTAGACCGTTGCCTGGTGTACAGATAATGTGCAGAAAAAATCGATAGTGGTTTGGAGTTTTAGCAAATGAACGAAGGCCAGCATCAGTGCAAAGTTGAAAATCTGAAATACGTGTGGGGGAGGGAAGGTTTCTATGAGAAAATGTAGCGGTTGCCACGAGGAACGGAATCTAAGTAACGCCGTATTCTGAGGCGAAAGGAAGACGTGACCGAACACGACACATCAGGCCAAGTCGGTCGTGAAATGCACGCGAGAAACAAGCTAGCCAATCAGAGCGCGGTGAGTCGCCGAGCCCGCGCGATGCTTTTTTAGAGTGTGCAGCTTAATCAATGACTGGTCTAACATTGAAGGATTTTCCGTGAGGGCATTTTCGCCAAGAAACGTCCAATCGCCGACCAGCACGCCACGGGCCGGAATGCTCTAGAACTCCCAAGAGCCAAACAAACAAAGTGACCTGTAACGAATTGAAACTCGTATTACGCAGACTGACATCATAAAGCAGTTTGTTTCAGAACCCACCTTCCTTCTCCTTCGTCGACCTGTCGGGGCACAAAAACGGATTTATTTAACAAAAACTGTGGTTTAAAATGCAGGCATTTCAACTTCCAAGAGTTCCAAGGAAGAAGACAAAAGAGTAGATAGTAAGCAGCGATCAGCTACTACTTCGTTTGGGAGAAACGCAATAGTACCGACTCGTACACGGGAGCCCTGCACGCATGAAATTCGACTTTTACTGTTGGTACAGCGCATTTTCAGAGTAGACATTTGTAGGGGCCAATTGCCATGACAGCTCTACCGTCGCATTCAATGATGTTCACCGTGTGCTCCACTGCAAGATGAAGAAGGAACGGTGACTTGAGCGCGGATTAGTTTATAGTGAGTGTAAACTTGCGCTGCATCTATCGCACTCCCTCGTCATCCCCACCTGGACCCGGTGTCAAGACAGGGTCAGGAAGACTGGAGACGGGGGAGGGCGCAGGTAGATGGCGTGACCTGCGCCTACGCGCTCCACCCCACACTCTCTGGTCCACGCAAAAATCGATCAGGCGTTTAACCAACAACAACAGCACCACGACTAGTTAGAGGGAGGAGGATGACTGGGCAGCCATGCTCCGGCGGGAGCGCAAACGCATCTACTGGCAAGGAAGCAGGGGCCGGGGAATTGCCAGCGCATACCAGGCTGCGGGGGTCATGGTTTGCTGATCCTGGCATAGCAGACGCTTACAGATATTTTGGCCCAAGCCATCGGCTATACAGGCGCGTATCACACGCTCTAGACGTAGGTATCACGAGGCATTAGTCACTGCGTCCAATCCCAGCAGCAGATGGCTGACAGGTACGGAGAATGGACTAGTGTATGGAAGATGAGAGAGGAAGAAAGTGAGTGAGGACAATCCCGGAAAATCCATCCCAACGGCAATCCACGAGGTTCTTCATCATAAAAAGTCTGGCACGTTTTAACCCATCACGGTGCGCCAAAAGCCGTGGCTTATAAGGTTGCCAATTTTAGCTCTCTTGCTTTTTCCGTTTTCTCGGCCAGTTCCTGAGTAGCTCTCCCTTCCCCGCCCCATATTTTTATTCAGCTCGTTTGTTCTCATCCTCAGCTTCCCACATCTCTGCTTCTCTCGTAAATTTCCATTATCCTCTATTCTCCGTCTCCCCCGCCTTAACCTCACTCTCACCGATATGGCTCAACATGTATTTTAAAATTGTATTCGACGTTGAATACCCCTGCATGTGGACATTTTGTCAGAATAAAAGACGGAAACGACAAAAAACCCTCGTGAAGAGTACTGCCACACATTGGCGGGATGCCGACTTCAGCCACCTTACAGTAGGTGGGCTAACTCATGAAATCTCAACAAAAATTCCAAAATGCGTTTTCGTTTCGAAAAGATTAATTAAGTAGGCTTGTAAAAGCAGTCTTCTTACAGCATAATTCTATAATAATTCAGTTACCCCAGGACGCCGGCTTTCGAACAAACTTCTTTCCGGCTGTATCTAAAAAGCATACTCCGTAAAAATTACTACTTAAATAGCATACCTCTTTTTCATTGAGTTTTGATGCCCTTAAAGATTCAACTATATTCCATGGAAAACATGCATAAAAATATTTATTTTTTTGATCATTCAGTAGAAAATTACGTCTGCTTTCAATTTCACACTTGAAGGAAGGGTACAATTCGGTTTTGAAAAATTTCTAATTGTGAGAATGTTAATATCGTGAAATGGCCCTTCATAAAACGTCATGTCTCTCCATTTACCATCGTGGCTTGTAAAGTTAACAATGTGCCTCAAATCCACTGCTAAATTTGATGAATCCCAAATGGTCTCCTCCTAATACCGTAGGGAAATATATGGTTTTCTGCACACGGAGAAAACGTACACCCCGTAGTTTTGAAACCCAGGATGCAAGTGCAACGGCAGGTCGGGTTCAAAATTAATCGGGAACTGGAATTTCTTTAAAACAAATTATACCCTTCCTTCAAGTATAATTTTTTAAGAAGACTTAATTTTCTACTGAATGAGTAAAAGAGTGAATATTGTTATGCATGTTTTCTATGAAATATAATTGAATAATAAGGGGCATCGAAAATGAATGAAAAAATGCATGCTACTAAAGTAGTCATATTTTTACAGAGTATGGTTTCTAGATGCAGTCGGAAAGAAGTTTGTTCGAAAGCCGGCGTCCTGGGGTAGCTGAATTATTATAGAATTATGCTGTACGATGATTGCTTTGACAACCCCACTTAATTACTATTTTAGAAAGGAAAACACATTTCGGAATTTCTGTTGAGATTTCTTGAGTTAGCCCACTTACTGTTCTTGCTTCATCCAGTGCATCCGGCTTATTGTCACCCTGGCAAGCGGCGGGCAACCGCTTGTAGCCTCCTCAACCCCCCACCCCGACCCCCGGGTGGACCTCTGCCCGCCCCCTCCCAATCATATGATTTGTCAGTGCGCGAGGCGTTAGCTTTTCTCACCGCGCTCATGTGTCGGTCGCTTATTTCTGCCAGAAGTCGCAACCAGTAGCCAGTAGACTCGTTTAATTAAAGCTGGCTGATCCCCTGCCTATTTGACCTCAGAGTTGGAAGCACGCTGTCGAAAATCTCTTTCCCGCGGAGGACTCACATGACCAGCGTGTCATGTAGTGCCATTGATGCATTGCATCGTGAGGAAGTGAGGGCTGTATCGAGAGTCTAACGGCTGGAGGTGATCAGTCCACCATGTCTATACCTGTTTGTCCCAAACAGAGGGCACAGCTTAATATCTTGCGTCGATTGGCGATTAAGTTGGCAACAAAACCAAACCTGAGATTATGCAACCATCACAGATGCAAGGATTGAGGTGTGGACCGGTAGGACAGAAACTGCCATTCCACACTCCCCTGCCTGGGGCAGCAAAACTTCAGGCATTTTGAATTGCCGTACTCTAATGCGCCTGAAAATTTCGAAATTAAGAGGTGAACAATTTCTATTGAAATAAAGGAGGCGACGTCTAGCCAGAGGGACTGAAGTAGTTCCTACCTGAGGCACTACAAGGCCATAGTTCTCATTAGCCTAGGGAGGTTGGGTGAAGATTCGCTCCATCTGCAGTCCCCGCATAGCTCAACTGGTGCCACCAGCGACAAGGTAGACCGGGATTACAAGTTTCCAACCTCTTGGCCGTCGTCAGTTAACAGTACCCCAAATCCACACTGGGAGTATCAACGCTTCTTACTCAGCAGGTAAGTCAGTACTGACGACTGGATCCTCCCCTGATTGGCCGTCGAGAGGCTACCTGAGAAGGTGAATGTTGTGCGGACGAGGTCGTGTGTGGGACGCGTAGGCGGACTGATAAGCATTGTCAGCCACTACGCACGAGCCCCCTCCGGTTGTCCTGATGATGTCTTACTATAGAAGCCAGTTGGGTGGGGGGAGAAACCCGACCTAGGCAAACAGTTAGACCACGTGGTCAGCTTAAACTTGCCCTGGTAAGTCTGAGCCATTTGATTTGCGCAATCCCTCTGCGTGTTAACTTTCCCGTTTCTTTCCTATGTTGCTTTTCAAGTTACCATTTTATTGATCAGTCTGCTGCAGTATGCGATCATCCTGCTGTTTTATACTGATTTTCTCTGTGGAAGCTCAAATCACTATTTCTCATTTGTTATCTGCGTTATGCAAAAACAGGCTACAGTTGATAAGCCGTCGCGAAATTTATTGGTTCCAATAAATTCTGCTGTCTATGCTTGCTTGAAATTCATTCCAGGGAAATGTAGTTTCAAGTGTTATATATATCTCTCGAAAATCCCTCTCATTGTAAAATAATTAAATTGCATGTCATGATTCTGCGTCTACCATATGGAACGCAGGGTCGACGCCACAATTCCCGATAGTCAAACTGTCACCTGAGAGACTGCTGGAGTGGATTCGAAAAGCATAAGATAATGACTCGTTTTCCACCCAAGAGAGCTCGGAGAGCGCCGTCGTCATACATGCTTCGACATCGTTTTTCTTCCAACTTTCCTGAATGCATTCAAACAGTCTACATGTAAAATAGCTATCTGTTTACTTCATAATCCCTCTTTGTGTAGGTGGGCAGTTTTTATGGATCAGTCAACATTTCTTGCGAAAGGTAGAAACAGATGTCAGCGGTCGTTTTCTCTGGCAGTCATTAGGAGATAAGAAACGCGTAATTCGGCCCAGGTTCTCCCTTCGTCTTTATTTCACAAATGAGTAGGATGCAGGTCCTTTTGGAGTCCCATGGGAAGGGTGCAGTTAGACTTCCATATGATCTCGTTGGATGAGATGAAAAACGCAGGCACCCCCTAAACAAGGTCAGTGCAGTGAAGCCTTGCACTCAAAATCCCACGACTCGCGTACACCAGAAGCAGAGAACAAAGTTAAAAGCACTTTAACCAACGTTTTCTTGGCGTCCTAGGGCCGCCTTCCTCGGCTTTAAAATTTTCGGAGTCTGTCAGAATAGCAGCGCTTGCTGGATACCTAAACATCCAGTCTGACTATAACATTCAATCAGCTGTAACAATCATCGCATCTATGTGACCAGCGATCGCTCGGATCAAGCTCCCCACCGTGCAGGCGTATTCCGTAGGCATGCAGTAGCAGCCATTTCAGGACGATGGAGATAACGGAGGGAGAGAGGGAGAGAGAGAGAGAGTAGGGGAGGAGGGCATCGAGGAAGCGGGGAAAACTAAGAGGGTAAAAGGATTGGCAGAGCGAGTGAGGAACAGACGGAGAGGACAGAAGAGACGAAGGGAAGGGCGGGTTACAGAGAGCCAGGGAAAGAGGGAGAGAGAGAGCGATGCTTGAGACTGAGGAATACACTGAGGTGTCTGATGCATTTTCCACTGTCAGGGAGCCTAAATAAATAAGTTGAGACACGAAGTGCTATGCCTGGGTAATACCTTAGCTTTCAACTCCTGTCCAGTTGGATTTCTTCTTCGAGGTAAAAACAATAAAAAAGACAAAGGTGGTCTAGTTTACTCCATCTCTGACAGGAGACTACAGCTGACGGGATCGAGGAAAATTTCAACTACAAAATGCAAAGATCGCCGTGAGCAGGTCTGTCGATCAACCTGCCAGATATCTGCAATATCAAAGGGCAAGGAAATGGTCTCAAAATCATATTTGACGCACAGGCATGCAAATGCAAATTCGACTCTTGCTTTTTACGTACTTGCGAGAACCACGTTTTCTACCGCAAAAGGCGCCTACTACCGTGGCCATAGTTGATGGTTGCCCATATCCCTTTCCGAACAATTTACAAAGCAAGTTACATCAACTTCAGCTGCCAACATCTCCATCCAGATCACGAAACGTTAAAATTCCCTAGGAGATTCGATTGACAGATCAATCAGAAGATAGCTCATTTGTAAAAAATATTCTGCATGCGAAGTCGGAAAGGCACACCCCACTGTGCACAAATAATGTAGCTGAAATATTTTAAATTGGCTGCTGCTTTATGAAGCTGGTTTGATTGACCTTGAGTTGACATGAGCTTTGCAAGTTTGTGCTCCTCAGTCAAGGTCATGGCTCGAGAATCAGGCGTAAAAGCGTGTTCAAGTGATACACATAGGCATAATCACGCTCCCTGCATTTACACATTTCATACATCCAGTCCCCTCAATCAGTTCGCAAAACCTAACAGTATAAACCCACAATAATCTAGCATACATGCGCGATGGACCAAGCCCGCTGTTCGGTTTCCCCAAAACAGTCGACTCATGCACTTTTTGACAAGGTCGCGCTAACACTGCTTAAAGCGTGATTTCCAGGCATCGCGATAGAAGGTAAAATGTTTGTGCCAGAAGAAGTGGCGAAAAATTTCAAGCAAATAATTATCATGCCAGCCAGTCCCGAGCCGTCCCACCTACCTACCTACCGTCTTAATGCTGCTTAATCCTCTTACCAAAAGGTTGTGGTGCGACTCCATATCCCCCCGCTGTCTACATTGCATACAGTAAGTTGGCTAACTCGTGAAATCTCAACAGAAATTCCGAAATGCGTTTTCGATTCGAAACGATTACTTAAGTACGGTTGTAAAACAATCATCATGCAGCATAATTCTATAATAATTCAGTTGTCAAAGGACGCCTGCGTTCAAACAAACTTCTTTCCGGCTGAATCTAAGAACCATACTCAGTGAAAAATGACTACTTAAGTAGCATGCATTTTTCATCAATTTTCGATGCCCTTAAAGATTCAATTATATTTAATAGAAAACATGCATAAAAATATTCATTCTTTTGCTTATTCGGTAGAACAGTACGTCTTCTTTCAATTTTATGCTCGTAAGAAGGGTATAATTTTGTCTTATAAAACTTTTCCAATTCCCGACTAATTTTGAACCCGGCCTGCCGTTACACTTGCATTCAGGGTTCAAAAAACCCAATCCGTATATTTTGAGCTTACGGAAAACCATATATTCCTCTACGGTAGTAAAGGCGGACCATATAGCGTTCATAAAATTAATCAATGGATTTGAGCCACATTGTCAAATTTAAAAGCTACATTGGTAAATACGGAAACATGACGTTTTATGAAGGGCCATTTCACGGTATTAAAAAATCTCACAATTATAAACTTTTTTAAAACCAAATCATACCGTCTCTTTGAGTGTAAAATTGAAAGAGGACGTAACTTTCTACTGAATGGGCAAAATAATGAGTATTCTTATACATGTTTTCCATGAAATATTATTGAATCTTTAAGGGCATTGAAAATCATTGAAAAAATGCGTGCTAATTAAGTAGTCATTTTTCACGGAGTATGATTTTTGGATGCTGCCAAAAAGAAGTTTGCTCGAAAGCCGACGTCCCGAGGTAACTGAATTATTTTAGCATTATGTTGCATGATGTTTCTTTTTACAATTCTACTTAGTTAATCTTTCCGAAACGGAAACGCATTTCGGAATTTCTGTTGAGATTTCATGATTTAGCCCACCCACTGTAAATATCTACTCGGGGCATACGGAAGTACGCGTGCGACGGCAATGCCATGTTTCAACGGGAGACACTGAAGATTAGGCACTTATAGTAGAACCATGAAAAACCAGAAGTGAATTGTTAGAAGCATTTTTAGATGAAAGCCGTTCGTAGCATCTACTAAGATGTGTTTATTTGACGCTGGACGCTGAAGACAAGAGCGTCGGAAACAGTACCCAGCCTTTCATAACTTGCTCAAAGGTTACGGATAGAGAAACTTAATTTGAGAATTCCTTTTCAAGGTGATAAGGAATGCTCTGACATCGGGTGGTAACTCGCCATTTCAAAAGATGTCGGTGACAACGTCAGTCTTATAAAACATGTGCGTAATTTCTTCATTCAACCTTGAAACGATCAGAAGGCCGTGCAAACACCCGCCTCATAGAATGTTTAACAAGGTCAAACTAACACCATTGAAACGTGATTTCCAGGCATTCTGATCTCGCACTTGCGTCAGAAGCAGCCTTGTAAAAACCCAACCAGCAGTTAGTTTGGTTGACAGCTCCAAGCCCCTCTGTTCGTCGGTTACCTAATATATCATGCTACTTAAAACGTTTCAGTGCTTGATACGTTTTCATTCTCAATTTATTTAAATGTGTACATTTAACGGACTGCAAACGCGGGTATTCTGGCGTGTGTTTGACGCAGACAGCAAGGGTGTTAGATAGGAGGCGTCTAACGCATCACACAGTAGCAACTTCATTGTTCAGCATCAGACACTAGCGAGTCGGGTGAGGACAGCAAAAACCTGCTGGTATGCCGCGTTTATCGATTTGAGCGCTAGGGTTACGTTGGCTGCGAGTTGAAAATTCATCTACGAGGGGGTTACCTACGCCTCTATGTCTCTACTATCCGCTTCCAGTGACAAAGGTTTCTGTGGATGAGACTCATCTGCGCAAACTGTCTCATGCCCGTTGGGTTCGCTATGTGTGTCCGAGTTAGTTCATCATTGTCGCTGATTGGACGAGCAGCTTGTTTTCGCGGCGTTTGTGCACTGTCTTCCCCTGGCACATCAGTCGGACCCGCTATCCAAAATACGACCAAGCCAGAGTCGCTTGTAGTCTAGCCATCATGGTCAACTAGCAGTAGCTGGTGCTCGTTTCTCATGGTCCGTTTCAAATAAAATTTCTGCCTTCGCGACTGTCGTAAAACCGTTTGAAGACATGGCAGTCTTTTAGTTTCTTTGGAAAATAATCTCTAATTTGGGGTAAATCAGTCTGTTTGAGAATTGTAGACTCAGACTACGGAATAACCGCCTAATTTTCCTAAACTTCCAACAGGCCACCAGTAGTACATATGTGTCCAGGTAGCACGACACGTGTCATGTGTTGATTTTGTTGTCACGACCAGCAAATGGATGATAACCATCCTCCAATGTAGACCAACGTCGTCGTTTGGATGGACAAATTGTTGTCGCGGTGTTTGCAATCTGTCTTATCCTGTGCTCACTAGCTAGGGCAGTGATGAGAACTACGGTCAAGTCGACGGCGCAGTCGATCACGACGAAGGGTATAGGATCGCTGTAGCAAGAGCCTTCATAGACTGACGTGTCGGGTCTGCGTTGGAACCCACCATCGGATAAGGAATCAGATTAGCGCAGGGACTCTCAGAACAAACCTTTTTCCCGCCTTGTTTAATTTCCGAGGAAATTAATGCGCGAACTTGGAGTAAGTCTTTCGAAACGGGTCTTTTAAGGCACGGTCCAAGTTCGCACATTAATTTCCTCGGAAATCAAATAGGGCAAGTTGAAACTGGAGTTCATGTACCAGAGAACACACGAAGAAAGCTGGGGGACCCACTGACGAGCCGAACCCCTCGCAACTGCGTCAGGCAGCGGCATAAGATCGGCAAAACACGCGTGTCTGGGCTTTTAGCTTATACCTGTGTTGTTAGTACGGTAAATCATTGCACAAACGTCTTTCCGGCTGCTTGCAAAAACTACGCTCTGTATAAAATTTGCTGTTTAAGTAGTATAAATGTTTTTCCTTGATTTTCGATTAACACATAAATTCTATGATATCTCATAGAAAGCATGCATAAAATACCCATTTTTTCTCATTTGACAGGGAATTACGTCTTCTTCAAATGTTGTACTTGAAGGTAGGATATAGCTCGGCTTCAAAAATATTCAGTCGGTGGAGGTAACAGTTTCGAGCGGCGTACCTCGGGACTCCGTTCTTAGTCCTATCCTTTTCCTCATACATGTTGATAACTGCATCCGTGGGTTGGATTGCGACATTGCCGTGTCTGCTGACGACATAAGGCTTTGGAAAGTCATCCGCAAGGAGGACAATGAAACAAATCTCCAGGCAAATTTGAACCGACTCTAGCAATGTTCAAGTCACTGGTTCCTGCCAAATGTAACATTCTGCGAATTGACAGAACCACTTCTGCGCACCGGAGGAAGTACTATCTAAATCACACACCGCTGCCAGATGAAGAGGTTCAGAATGATCTGGGTGTGTGGATAATATATAACTAAAGCCATCATCCCACTGCTTGAAAGTAGCGAAATCCACAATGTCCAGCGGGAATTTGCTAATTTCGACAAAAAGCACTTTGGTAAAGTATTCGGAATGCTCGTGCGGCCACAGTTGGATTTTGCCATTCAGGCCTGGAGACCCTGGTCTCCACCCTCAAAAAAGTGCAACGACGAGGTCAAAAAACCTACCTTACGAAAGTCGATTGTTCAGTCCTGATCTCTTTCCCCTGGATTAGAGACAGTTACGTGACGACTTAATTCAGACGTTTCGTATGCTGCGGGGTCGGGATTGTTGTCTCGCATCCAGCGACTTCTTTGTGTCGGCCACCACTACTAGCTTGAGGGGACATCCTCTCAAAGTACGTGTGAGCGGGGCAAGAGTGGACGCGAGGAAATTCTTCTTCATTCACAGGGTGATTAAGACATGGAATGCTCTGCTTGTGGACGCGGTCATGTCCTCATCCGTGGACACATTTCAGAGGAAGCTTGACCAGTACAGGAACATGTACCACCACGTCTTCACAAACGAACAAATTTTTCCCCTTGTACAACCCAGAACGCCATACCTCACAAGGTATGCTACTCCCTATATTTAACTAACATTATTTTACATTTTAAGTGTCTCAATCGGACGTCTGCATGCAAACCAATGAATCCTCATTGACTCATAGTGTGACGGCAGGTCGGCTTCAAAATTATTCGGAAATTGAAAAGCCTTCTAAAAACCACATTAAACTCCTCCTTCAAGTGCACATTTTGAAGGAGTCGTAGTTCTCTTTCAAACGAGCAAAAGAATGAATATATTTATGCGTGCTTTCTACGAAATACGTTTAAACTTACAAGGGTATCCAAAATCAATGAGTAGTCTTCTTTAGAGTGTAGTTTTTGTAGACGACCGGACAGTAGTTCGTTCAAAAGCCGGAACCCTGAAGTAACTGAATTATCTTGGGATTATGCTACACGGTAACTAATATTATAACACTGCTTAAGTAATCTTTTTGAGTCAAAAACGAATTTCCAATTCCTGCTAAGATTTCATGAGTTAACACATATAGTGTATGTGTAAGATGCAGTTACTATGCCACTGTGTGCCTGTCAAAATAATGCAGCACCCGCACGTTGTTGCTGCACGTGATGCCGTAATTGCATAATTGAAAAGTCAAGTTGACAAACACTTAGACAATCCAATGTTCCATCGGTGTTAAAGGAACTCAATGGGTTCCTCAAGTTTGACACCAGACTTGCGGAGGCACATGTGACGAGCAAATTCTTATCAGGATGTATTGAAAGGGGTGAATATTCCAAATACTACTAGGAAATCTTACGAAGAAACCATATCACCGCAACTTCAACTGCATTAAAACGACATGCAGAAAGTCACCTTGAGACGGTTAATGCCGGAATTAGAGAACTTCCCCGGAACTTGTGTCAGAGAACAGTGGCCCTTGACCGCCCTGAAAATCACGAGAGACTGGTATTTAAAGACTACGCAGAGGCAGTCAGAATTAAAAGAATGGAGGTCAGGTGGACTAAGCTCCTACGAAGCGTCCAGTCAGTAAAAACTCAGACCGTCCTTCCGAACAATCCGGAACGGTACACGCATAACTATTCTTCGGTACGTCTTGAGAAAGCTCTCGTAGAGGTATTAGCTGTTGGCCCGAAGTTTTGTATTGCACGGCGGATGCCGAAACAATTAGAGCTAGAAATACAATTTGAGTCTCTTTAGTCAGACTACAGATCTAAAACCTAGCGATCCTAAAGAAGTTGACTGTATTACGTCGACTCTAGTTAACTGCTGCCAACAGTATCTAAGGAAGGCTCCGATAAACAAGGGTTGCTTGACAAGAGCTCAAATCGATGGCCTCAGGGAACTCCGCAAAAACAAAAAACATTGTGCTTACTAGACCGGATAATGGTTCAGGAGTAGCACTAATGAATAGAATGGATTATATGGCGAAACAAGAGGAAATACTGTCGAATCGTTTCAAGTTTTCAAAATCCGAAAAAGACAAGAATCACACAGAGGCTGTTGAGGGTCAGCTGACGACTATTCTCAAAGATCTCTGCAAAGAAGTCCATTTGTCTAGTAAAAAGTATGAACGACTGAGTCCGGTGGGCACGACAATACCAAGAATGTACGGCCTTCCTAAAATTCACAAACAAGGGCTGCTCCTACGTCCAATCTTGGATATGAGGAATTCACCCGATCACACCGTTGCAAAATGGTAAGTGGAAAGACTATAGCCACTGCAAGGTCATCTGTATCCGCGAAGTTTGAAAGACTCCTTTGAGTACGTTAAGGCTATCAAAAGTGTTTACGTTGGCGGACGGAGGATGTTATCACTGGATGTATCATCGCTGTTTACTAACGTACCTGTGTCAGAAATGATAAATTACCTTTGTGATGTTACTCGTGATACGAACTACCCCATAGACATGCCTGTGAAAACGCTGAAAGAACTACTGACGCGTTGCACACAAAATGTCCAGTTTCTGTGCAATGGTCAACTATTCAGACAGATAGATGGCGTGGCAATGGGTTCACCTATTGGACCGTTCCTTGCAAATGTTTTCATGGGCAAAGTCGAGAAGGCAAGATTACAAGATGCCATTAATGACCTCGTCTTCTACGGTCTGTACGTGGACGATATCTTCTGTCTGGCGGATGGTACCACCGATATCGACGACCTTGTCCAAAAGATCAGCAGTGCGCACCCCTCGCTAAAGTTCACTGCCGAGTCTGAGGCAGATAACGAAATTGCGTTTCTAGATGTCCTTCTACACAGGCAGAAGGATACGTCTATGCAGCGCAGGGTGTTCCGAAAGAAAACCTGGACGGGACAATACATTAATTTCCACAGTTTTGTTCCCCTCAACATCAAACGAAATCTAGTCCAGGGATTGGCAGCTAGAGTGGGGCCCATCTGTTCATCTGAAGATACTGAAGCAGAGCTCCAACAGCTGCGGAACACACTTCGGGAGAACGGATACCCAGATAGATTTATCCTCCGAAATATTAGGGAACGCACCGCAAAGCCCAGTGTTGCAACCGCAGAAAAGAAAGAGGTATTCATAAGATTGCTTTTTGCAGAAGACGCAGAGAACGAACTAGTCAGACGGCGCTTAACTGCAGCCATCGCGAGGGCATTCCCCGCGGCGAATTTACGCGTATGCTTCAAAAACTCTTCCCTCCTACGTTTGGAGGTAAAGACAGACTACCTTTAGAGGCCACGCCAATGTGCATTTATTCATTCACTTGCTCCTGTGGAGCAGGATACATCGGCCGCACAACGAGACGCCTGGTAAAGAGGGGGCGTGAACACATGCCCGCCTGGCTAGACAGAGGTGAGACCCAATCGATTTCGAGTTCTATTCTCGCACATTTAATCGATACGGATCACCGAGTCGATGCCAAGGAAGCATTTCAGGTTTTCCATCAGACACCAACAAGCTTCTCTAAAGGCCTACGTCAACGGATACTAGCAACGGCCGAGGCAGTGCCTATACGGCTAGCAAATCCAGTGTCATGCTGTCAGAAAACCCTGACACAAGCGCTCTCTCTGCCGTGGCCAACGCCAACCTCAAGTGATGACGGCATGCCGCCTCAAATCCCTAATTACAATGGTGGGTACTCCGTGTACTCAATCCAGGAACATCACTCAAAGACTCTCTTACTTCCGTCCCCTAGCTCTAACGACCAAAACCCGCCGACCTCATCATGCGGGTGGCGTGGGGAAGATGAGTGTTAATGACTTAAAAGCCCTTGAACTATCTATAAACACTGTTAATTTTGTACAGTTTCATTCCTTCATGCAACTGTATTCGCCTGACGAAGAATTATCGAAAACACGTGTTTGACTTTTCACGTGTAACATGGGAATATTTGCGGAACTTAGTCAATTGCGGTCGAGCTGTTAGTTGACGAAATTTCATCACTCGTGTGATTTCCTCTTGACTATTTGGTTCGCCGACACCGGTGCCGGGAGCAGTGGTTGTCCCCGCCCTCCTGGTTTGTGCATTTATTTTGCCTAAGCATAAATTATAAAGGGAGGGAGTTATTGTGCTTGTTAACGGACTAAGAACCGAAATACCCTAACTGGAGTACTTCGTGACTCAAGCGTTTTCCCCGCTTCGTGAGAATTTCAGCCTCGTCGAACTTGAATGTGTGGTCGGGCCCCATAGAATGAATCGTGATTTGGAGGTGGCGCTGTTCTTCCCCACCGCTGCTGCGCGCTCGTTCATCGACGTCCGGAGTAGTTGACCAGTTTTTACGTTTTTGCCACAGCTACATCAGAGCTGACAGAAAACTCCAATCGTTTCCTACTGTAGCAGGGGGGTCTTTCGGCCGAATAATTTGGTGACTGATGGTTGTTTCCGGTCTGCATGTAATCCCAACTCCCAACTCCGCGATGTCTTTGATGTTCGGGAGCACTCGCCAAAATTTGGGGCCGGTCGGATTTAGTCTCTTGTCTTTTTTAGGCATTCACGGGTTGACGAATTTGCGCGGGTAGCCATTCGCTTTACGTACCCGCAAAAGAGATTGCAATTTGACAGCCTCGTCTTCCGGTTCACTGGAGGACGTCTCAACACGTCGGTGTAGCGCTCTTCTGAAAATGCATTTGTGGCCGATTGAGTAGTTGCTGTTGTAGCTGTGTAATTGCGTCGTATTTGTCGCTTTGGTTTTTAGGCGACCACAATCCTTGGGCGTGTTCAAGGTGATTCCCCTTTTTATCACATTTGCTTTGAAGGAGTGCTTCGATGGTCTCGCCCGCCAGATTCTGGAGGATAGAATTTAAGAGGGACGTAACACAAAATTACCCCATGACCACGTCTGCGTAGGAGATCTACCCCTTTTAAGTTTCTTCAAGAATTCTGTCGACCAGTTGACTATAGTGGCCGAATTAGCGAACAGAAATTTGAGACCCCGAAACAACCACTTTGACAGTCCGTAATACGATGGTTCAGAGAGGAGCGCACTCTTTTTACACTTCAGGGAGGCCTCAGAATCGGGCTAGGGCTGTGTCTTGCGCTTTCGCCATTACGATCATGCATCTGAGTTCTCCAGTGCAACGAACAGTGAATTAGTTTGGCGTGTCGGCGTCTTTACGGGATTGGCTGCTCACGGCGGATTGAACTAACGACCCTCCAGTAAACGCTTGACATGCTGAAGGTCCTCTATCCTGTCCAATATAAAAGTGGAACGTCCTTGTCTGCGGGCACGATGATGTTTTTGTCGGCCTTGGGCTCCCTTGATGCATCACGTTGGACCTTGGGAAGTACTTCGAGTAGTCTGCGAATCATGAGTAGAGACTACACTTGGTGTCGGACATGATCCTTCGTCTCCGATGCTTCCGTCTGGCTGAGGATTGATTACACCGCTACGATCATGTTGACAGGCTTGGTATCAATTGTGCAGAATAGGGTTTTATGCCGTAAATCCTGTATTTACTCCTTCGTCAGTTTCCCTGACGGCAGATTGTGCACCCGTTTGTTGGTTTTGGGCGATGCTGGGTCATAAAGCTATCGAAAGTTGTTCTTCATTACTGTGTCCTGTATAGATGTTGGTTTGCGGGCTCGTTCAGCGACCCTTTTCTGGAGTAGCTTTGTACCATTCTCTGACGATACTTGTTCCGATGTTCCACATTTTGGGGTTGGGTATTACTGGCTGACGACGTCTGATAAGCCAGAAATGGCCATTGCAGTCTACCTTGTCTTTGTGAGTTATAATATACTGCATACATATATAAGTGAAGAAGAAGAAGAAGAAGAAGAAGGAGAAGAGGAATCGAGCACCGGAACACTTTGTTTATTGTCCTGAGCTTTCAGACTCGTACAAGAGTCCATCGTCAGAGGTAGTAGCACATTTCGGTAAAGCGTTGTTGTCGAGACACTTGTATAGAAACCGACGTTGAACATACGTAGAAGGCACTCAAGCGGCAAAGGTTGCCCATAGTCTGACCCACTGGGACACGTCGCGTCCAAAAATCTCTCTATAAAAGTGAGGAGGCGGGTTCCACAAAGCAGTCACGAGGGGGACACAATCGATGGAGAATTAAGCTCGTGTTCTACCAATCGTCTATCTCTTCACCACTGCATCCCAGAACACGTGTTCTAGTCTCAATCAGCGCGGCCGGTCTAGACCACTAGTGTCACTATTATTATTCTTGCTACTGCTACCACCACATCTGCCATTTTTACAGTCTTTTCAAACTGAGTTTCGGTTTTCGGCAAATTATTTTGCGCATTTGTCCCTTCCATTTGCTGTTGTCTTGAGCATCAAAGTCAAATAGGCACATTCCGCTTGATTCTGTCACTATAACTGTGCCAAGATTCGTCGTCTTTCTGTCCCACTTTCTATATCTCTGTGAGAGATCTAGAACTAGAAGTTAGAGAACGAAGTAGTGAAAAAGAGATGGAAGAGATAAAGAATAAGTGTGGCTCCACCGGTTTTTGACTGAGTGATTGTACAGTGCAGAAACGAGCATGTGAAATAAGACCCCGAGTAAATGCAAGGAAACCTCTTGTACAATATAATGTGCTTATGTTTATTTGGATGTTCATTTTGACCCAACTGGGAAAAACTCAGTGCGGAAGGATTTAGTACAGCCAACGTTCCAGCTACCTGAGCTACGAGGACCCGCTTCCATATCTGACCGCATATACCACTCGCATACAGTAAGTTGACGCTTGTAAACCTGTCGAAATGTTAATGTACTTACACTGGAATGTAGGCGATGCCCGCGCATAGATTACATCTGGGTGGGGGTGACAGATCACTCCGTGGGCCGGAATGTGCATGTGAAAGTCTCGCCTCTCAGACATAAATGGACATCAAGTAGTCATTTGTGAGTCCACAAAATTTTGTTGCATACAGCGGCCACAACCAGACAGGTCATTTTTATTTGAGGGTTTTCGAACATGGCAGAAAATGTGCGTAGGTCAGTAAGTAATGTGTCTTGCTGTGACGCTTGTGGAGGGAGGCTGGTGTCCTATTTTCCAGCCCATGCATAGAAGACGACACACAGCTTCGTGCGCGGTCTCTTCGTCTTCCAACCAATTGACTACTGTCGCTAAAAGTGGTATTTGGAGACGTCCAGGATGTTAATGTAGTCCCATTTATGGAGGCACCGCCTACATGATCACTCTTGAGCTACCAGAACTGTTGCTTGAAATTGCGTCAGAATCCTCTGATCCTGGTTTGTCATAGGCCGCGTTCGACATGATTGCTCAGTATTCAGGCCGACAGTTGGACTGCCGAAAATGACGCCGCCCACCGCATGTCCAACCGGGTGGGTGCAGCGTTAACGACCTACACGTAAACTGGTTAATATAGAAGAAGAAATGCCCTGCATACAGTAGGTGGGCTAACTCAAGAAATCTCAACCGAAATTTCGAAATGCGTTTTCATATTGACCCAACTGTGAAAAACTCGGCGCCTCGGTGGGATTCGAACCCACGCAGTAAGGGGGAAGGTTCTAGTACAGCCAACGCTCTAACCACCTGAGCTACGAGGCCCCGCCGGAGGACGCGAGTTTTATCACACTTGGGTCAAGTTACCCGCCCAACCTACCGCAACGTCTGGAATCCACCAAATCTGATACAGTAAGTTGACTGCCCAAGTAGGATTTCCTAAGTAATTCACCAAGAATCCACCAGATGACTACCAGGAATAATTCATATTGACCCAACTGTGCCGAGTTTTTCACAGTTGGTTCAATATGAATTATTCAAAATCTGCCAAAATATCAATGAATTACGCGAGCCTGGTAGTCATCTGGTGGATTCTTGGTGAATTACTTAGGAAATCCTACTTGGGCAGTCAACTTACTGTATCAGATTTGGTGGATTCCAGACGTTGCGGTAGGTTGGGCGGGTAACTTGACCCAAGTGTGATAAAACTCGCGTCGTCCGGCGGGGCCTCGTAGCTCAGGTGGTTAGAGCGTTGGCTGTACTAGAGCCTTCCCCCTTACTGCGTGGGTTCGAATCCCACCGAGGCGCCGAGTTTTTCACAGTTGGGTCAATATGAATTATTCAAAATCTGCCCAAATATCAATGAAATGCGTTTTCCTTTCTAAAAGATCAATTAAGTAGGGTTGTAAAACCAATCATCTTGCAGAATAATTCTATAATATTTCAGTTACCTCAGGTTGCCGGCTTTCGAACAAACCTCCTTCCGGCTGCATACAAAAACCACACTCTGTAAAAAATGGCTAATTATGTAGCATGCATTTTTTCATTGGTTTCGATGCCCTTAAAGATTCAATTACATTTCACGGAAAACATGCATTAAAACATTCCTTATTTTGCTCATTCAGTAGAAAATTACGTCTTCTTTCAATTTTGCGCTCGAGGGAAGGGTAAAATTTGGTTTTGAAAAAGTTTCTAATTGTGAGTTTTTCCAATACCGTGAAATGGCCCTTCATAAAACGTCATGTCTCTGCATTTACTAATGTGGCTTGTAAAGTTAACATTGTGGCGCAAATCCACGGCTTAATTTTATGAACCCCATATGATTTTCCCTTAATACGGTATAAACATGTATGGTTTTCCGTACGCACAAAATATACGGCTTGTATGTTTTGAACCCTGAATGCAAGTGTAACGGCAGGTCGGGTTCCAAATTATTCAGAAATTGGAAAAGTTTTATAAAACCAAATTATGCCCTTCCTTCGAGGGTAAAATTGAAAGAAGAGGTAAGTTTCTACTGAATGAGCAAACGAGTGAATATTTTTATGCATGTTTTCCATGAGATATAATTGAATATTTAAGGGCATCGAAAATTAACGAGAAAAATGCTTGCTACTTATGTAGTCATTTTTCACTGGGTATGGCTTATAGATTCAGCCGGCGAGAAGTTTATTCGAAAGCCGGCGTCCTGGGGTAACCGAATTATTATAGAGTTAGGCTGCCCAATGATTGGTTTTACAATCTTTCCGAAGCGAAAACCTATTTCGGAATTTCTGTTGAGATTTCATGAGCTAGCCCAATTACTGTGTGCTGTCGTCCTCCTTCTCCGTCATCTACCTGGCTCCGGCGAAAAGGCAATTTCGGGCGGACCAAAGGCGGGCTCGGTCGCGGTTGATGACAAGGCTACAAAGATCGTCTTCGCGGGCTACGCATGATCCGCTCCCCGAAAAATGTATCAGATTTCCTAGAGGACAGCTCGGATTTTACAAGTGCGAATGCCATAAAGGCCACACTATGAACGAACAATTGGGGTCTAACTCCCAGTACTGGAGACTGGGACATCCTGTCACGAGTATCAGTGGGTCGCGAGAGATTCAAGCGCTTCAGATTGACTACAATGAGGAATGCGCCGGGGGGGATTTCTTTTGTCGATCTTACTCTCTCTCCTCTCCCATGCGCCAGTCAACTGTTCAAGGCAGTCTGGTGCTGGGATGGGCTGCAACGACTGACACAGCGCTGGCAGTCTATCTCTAGGCATGCCACAGCCCTCTCCATGTAGGAGAGTGGGTGTGAACTCGCGCGAAATCTGCGCAATCGATTAACTCGCGCTGTGAGTCAGCCTGTCTTGGCCCTGCGCATCTACGACGCGAGGAAAATTCCGTAGGACCCGGCGCTATTTTTGAAAACGAACCGTATACACACCCCCTGCTAGCTGCACGCATTTGCGGGTGCGGACCCATACTTCGGGGGGTGTGCTTGCACCCCTCATGCCGTGTGCGTATGACAGGATATTTCAGGTGACTCGGACCGTGTTATTGACAGTTATGCTGGTAATGAATAAATGAGCATAGACACACATTGTCGCCTTTAAACATGCCGCGCGATATTATGCGCGCTGTGTGACAGTGGTGTCGGAGAGGGAGGTCAATAAAAGAGCAAAAAAGGAATGGTAAGAGAGGGAACATGAGAGGAGGAGACGGCTTGATACATGATAAGAACGGAAGGAAATAAAGAGATTGAGCAAACGGATGGTTGAGAAGGTGAGGGGAGTGGGGGGGGGGGCAGAGAGGAAATTACAAATGGTGTCAGAAGCAAAGAAGTTGATGAGGCTCTTTGTTTGACCAGGTGAAACCAACTTTATTGAAAGTGTGATTTTCAGGCATCCTGACAAATTATAAGGCTCTGGCGACTACATAGCTCTTCAGTATTCAGTAACTGCTTCGTTAAGCGCCGTTTCACTTCTCGTGCGATTGGGAGGAAGGGAGTTTAGAGGGTTTAGTTCAGGTACCATCGGATGTGAAGACACACACACACACCGAACGACCTACCTGCTCTGGTTCCCCGATAAAGGATGGTTATACGGGTGTGATCGTCGTGCTGCATAGGTTTCTTGAAGCCACAGACAAGATCCTGGTAGCCACACGGGACAATGCAGAAGTACTCATTGGCTATGTAGGTGTAATTGCCCGGAGGCGTCGTTAGTGGCCGTGCCTGCGCAGACAGACCCAGACAGATGGAGTGTACAATCATCTTTTTTCCAGTTACTCCTATAGTTCACTCTCTAAACCTCTTACGGACAACGAGCCTGTGGCTCAGTGGTTAGAGACGCCGGACTTCTAACTAACAGGTCGGGGGAGTTTCACACTTCGGGGTTGGGTATGACTGGCTGACGACGGTTAATAAGCCATAAATGTCCATTCCAGTCTCCCTCGTCTTCTTCGGTAATAACATTCTGCCTATATAATGTGCCGCTGTGTTGCTGCTGGTTGGGCACAAGAGAGCACAACGGGATGGGTGATTTCCGTAAGAAAGTTCGCTGAGCTGTCCTCTACCACCACATCTACTGACCCCAAACCGCTAAAGGGTCCCGCATCCAGCATATTAACGGGGTGGACAACTGTGCTATAGTTGGCTTTTGCTGTTTAGGTTGTCTCAAACACTTCATTTGGATACATGGTACAAGCTAAGCTCAACACAAGAACAGTTGACGGGAGAGCTTTTGATTTATGGTTCTCTGGCTGTTGGAAAGAGGGGGCAGATCAATTTGCCGGATGCGCTGGAGACGATATTCAGATGTCCCGAGGGAGCATTACCGCAGTTCAAGGACACTGACTGGGCGATTTCCCCAGTTTGCGCCTCCAGTCAGTAAAGGAATCAATGAGACTAGATTCCCTGTTCTTTGCGCCTTTATGCAGGCATCAAATGTGTTGCATGATTTACCATGTTGACAGCACAAGTACTAGATAAAAGCCCAGACGCTGTCACTGCGTGACACAGCTCTGACTTGTGTAGCACATCAGTGAGTACTCCAGCGTTCTCCCTAAGCCTTCTGATAAATACTCGAATTTTGAAGCTCCAGCCTTTTAATCTTCTCGAAAATTAATGCGTCAACTCGGAGCAAATTCTGTGTGTGAAAACGTTACAGGCACATTCCGGAAGTTTATTTGGATATCTAATAAGGATCGGGTGAAGGCCTCCAAGTATCTGTGGTATAAAAAGAATACCTACTATACTTATTCAAACGGGTTTGGTTCCGGCACGATTTTTTCTATTTGGTGTTTTATCGTACAAGGTTGCGTCGTTTGTTGTCGACGGTCTGGTGCACCATCTACAATGACCTCAGCTCGGAAAGTTGAGACACGATCGTTGTAGACAGTCTGGTGGGTTATCTACAATGATCTTAGCTCAGAGATTTGAGAGGCGATTGCTGCAGACATTTATTGTCAATTTTTTAGTTGTCCTACTTAATTTCCGTTGCTATATATCAATGCATTAAAACTTTTCCGCCCGAAAAAACAAATTTACCAATTATTTATACCTCTTTTGTCATTCGTTTATGCATGCATAGGCCCCGCTCGTAAAATCCCCATTACCACCTTTCCCGTAATACAGGCACCTTTAGCTGGTCAAATGTGTTTGGTGGACCTTCACTCGATCGTTGTCAAAAACGACAATAAGAAAACCCAATAGGTAAATAAAGTTAATATTCAAGATGCCCAATGTTCTGAGCATGAAGCAAGCAAGCAAGCGGTGCGGAGGTTGACCTGCTGCAGTGTGTCCATTACAGTAAAACAACCAAGACAGCCAAGGAAGAGGGACACGAATGTTAAAGGTCGGTTAGTTTGACACTTGGGCCCAAGTGGAAGACATTTGAGTCACCATCTCTGTTTCGCAGGCTGCCATTGGTTAGCGAGTTGAAAGGTGATCGTTATAGACACATAACGTTTATTTTTTTTAAATGTTCCTCCTTCATTTCGGCTGCTATATGTTAATACATTAAAATTTTTCCGACCGAAAAACGAATTTACTAATGATTTATACTTATTTTGCCATTCCTCTATGCATAGGTAGGCCCCGCCCGTAAAACCACCCTCCTTCGGGAGACAAGAACCATTGGCTGGTCCTGTGTGTGTGTGTTTGGGATCCCTCACCCGATCGCTACCGGATAATCTGAGCCCAATTCCATCGGATTCAACAATATAACCACGTAATTGGCATAAGCTGTCAACCGACGGCCATTAGTATGCACATGTTGTCTGAGTTGGCATATGAACATCACAGGTACCACCTAAAATTCTTTTCTACAGGACGTGAACTTGAAGGTATACTTCATGCAACTCACTCCTCACATTCAGGGCTAATTTATTCGGACTCGCTGCCTTTGACGGCGCACCAAACGCTGGTGAATTCCCCAATCTGTGACATCGAATTGACTTTCTGCCACACGACCCGTTTTCTCGGACTCTCTAAGTCGCTACCTCCTGCTCTTCCACTCTGCCGTCTGTTTATCCCTTTCGTTATCTCTCTTGCCCTCTATTCTCCTCCCTGCCATTTCCAGTCGTCAATATCGGTTCATGCTCGAACTTATACTAGAAAAAATGTTTTGGTGTCTGTCGAATGACCGAGATCATGGAGGTGCTTTGTAATAGAAGACCGTGGAATTTTATTCTCCTGCTCTAGAAGCCATTTAGGCAGGTGCTCAACTGACCTGACTGCCAATTGCCTTTCCGTTCGCCCAATGTACTTGCATCCACAAGTGCATGTGAATTCGTAAACACAATTTGGCGTGGTGTGCAATGGCAAGGCATCCTTCGCCCGTGGAACTTGGATAGGTTTAGTGGGGCTGCAGAATATGAGTTCAGCTGAGCTGTATGTTCTTTCAATGGTGGATTTCAATCGCCGCTTGATGGTATTCGAAATATTGTCACCCTTAAAGGATAAAGATATTGCAGCGGGCTTTTTCGGAATTGATTGTTCCATCAATTTTGGCCGTAAATTGTTGCTGTACTTTTCGATGAACGGTGTTGGATATCCCCGTTTAAGCAGGGCTGTTTTGAAGCAAGAAATTTCAGCATCCAGCGTTTCAATGGAGCAAATGTTTCTTGCTCTTTGGAATAGAGTGTAAACCAAATTTCGCTTTCGTTGCTTTGGCGTAAAGTTCAAGAAGTGTAGGTATTGGCCTTTTCATGCATCCTTGTGGAAAACCGATCGCCTTATTGAACGATCTTCCTGTCTAGTCATGAGGACCTCCAGGAAAGATAGCTTGTTATAATGCTCCTTTTCCATTATGAATTTAATCTTAGGATTGAGACCATTCATGGCAACAAGTAGGTCTTCGGCATCCATGCTGTTATCAACAATAGCAAAAATGTCGTCCACATATCTTTTGTAGAGTGCTTTTATATTCAATTTAGCTGACAACTTTTCTTCTAAGTGATCCATAAAAATGTCGGCAAGGGTTGAACCAAGTGGACTTTCCATTGCCACTCCATCGATTTGTCTGTATAGCTATCCAGTAAACAGAAATTGAGCGCTTTCCGTGCAAAGTTTCAACAGGTCACGCAATAGTTCGGATGAAAGACGGGTTTCGGACGTATGGGTGCATATGACATCGATTGTCTCATCAAGTGGTGCATTTGTGAATAGTGATACAGCGTCCAAGGATATCATGCTCTGATGCCTTATTTCTTCAATAAAATGGAAACTGTCTTTTATTGTGTAAGTCGAAAATAGGTGTCGTATTGGTTCTAGTTCCTTGAAAAGCCACTGTGCTAGTCTGTTTTGGGGCGAATTAGACATAGACAGAATTGGTCTTAGAGGTATGCCATTTTTATGCCTTTTTGGTAATCCATATAGTCTATATCATTCAAGGGTGACAGGACCTCAAATACCATCAAGCGGCGATTGAAATTCACCGTTGAAAGAACATACAACTCAGCTGAACTCATATTCTGCAGCCCCACGAAAGCTATCCAAGTTCCACGGGCGAAGGATTCCTTGCCTTTGCACGCCACTTCAAATTGTGTTTACGAATTCACTTGCACTTGTGGATGCAAGTACATGGGGCGAACGGAAAGGCAATTGGCAGTCAGGTCAGTTGAGCACCTGCCTAAATGGCTTCTAGAGCAGGAGAATAAAATTCCGCGGTCTTCTCTTACAAAGCACCTCCATGATCTCGGCCATTCGGTTGACCCCAAAATATCGGTTCAAACACTATTCAAAAGTGCCTACTAATCCAGGCCTGCGAAATACGCTTGCATGGCAAACAGCTTGAATCACGGTAGCAAAGAAATATGCATACAATCATTGTTAACCCTTTTAGCATGGTGGATCAACCGGCAGCACATCTGATTGAGAACCATTGCCAGACTGGATGTTTAAATAATTTGTAACCTCTATTTTATTTTACAGTCCCTACAAATTTTAGAGCCGAGGAAACCGATCCTAGGGACGCCAGGGAACCGCACGTTAAAGTACCTATAACTCTGCCCTCTGCGTCCTGAGTGTAAATCTCTACTGTAATGACCTTATTTAGGGATGCGTGCACTTTTTATTTCATCCAAGGAGATCACATGGGAGTCCAAATACACCCTTCTCAACTCAAGGTCGATCGAACCTGCTTCATAAAGCAGCAACCAATTCAACATCTTCCAGATACATTGTTTGTGCACAGTGGGGTTTGCCTTTCCGACTTTACATGCAGAACATCTTTTACACAGATGATGTGTCTTCTGATTGATCTGTCAATCGAATCTCCTAGAGAAATTTAACGTTTCGTGGTCTGGATGGAGGTGATGGCATGCTTTGTAAATTGTTCGGAAAGGGATATGGGCACCAATGAACTATGACCAAGGTAGTAAGCGCCGTTTGCAGGAGAAAATGCGGTTTTCGCGAGTACATAAAAAGCAAGAGTTGCATTTGCATTTGCATGCCTGTGCATCAAATATGATTTTGAGACCATTTCCTTGTCCTTTGTTATTGCAGATATCTGGCAGTTTGATCGACAGACCTGCTCACGGCGATCTTGGCATTTTCCATTCGAAATTTTCCTCGATCTCGTCAACCCTAGCCTACTGTCAGAGAGAGAGAGTAAATTAGACCAAATTTGTTTTTTTATTGTTTTTACCTCGAATAAGAAATCCAACTGGTCAGGATGTGAAAGCCAAGATATTTATCAGGCATAACACTTCGTGTCTCAACTTATTCATTTAGGCTCCCTGACATTGGACAATACTTCAGACGCCTTTGTGTATTCCTCAGTCTCAAGCATCGCTCCCTCTCCCTCTTTCCCTGGTTCTCTGTAACCCGTTCTTCCCTTGTCTCTTCTGTCCTCTCCGTCCGTTCCTCACTCGCTCTGCCAATCCTTTTACCCTCTCAGTTTACCCCGTTTCCACTATGCCCTCCTCCCCTACTCTCTCTCTCTCTATCTATCTCCATCCGTTGCCTCCGTCGTCCTGAAATGGCTGCTACTGCATGCCTACGGAATACGCTTGCACGGTGGGGGACTTGATCCGAGCGATTGCTGGTCACCTAGATGCGATGATTGTTACAGCTGACTGAATGTTATGGTCAGACTGGATGTCTAAGTATCCAGCAAGCGCTGCTTATTCTGACAGACTCCGAAAATTTTAAAGCCGAGGAAGGCGGCTCTAGGACGCCAAGAAAACATTCATTAAAGTACATTTAACTCTGTCCCCTGCTTCTGGTGTACGCGAGTCGTGGGATTTTTGAGTGCAAGGCTTCACTGTACTGACCTTGTTTAGGGGTGCGTACGTTTTTCATTTCATCCAACAAGATCACATGGGAGTCCAAATGCACCCTTCGCATGGGACTCCAAAATGACCTGCATCCCATCCATCCGAGAAATAAAGACGAAGGAAGAACCTGATCCGCACTACGCGTTTCTTACCTCCTAAAGACTGCCAGTGAAAACGAACGCTGACATTTGTTTCTACCATTCGCAAGAAATGTTGACCGATCCATAAGAATTGCCCAGCAACACAAACAGGGATTATGAAGCAAACAGATATCTATTTTACAAGTAGACTCTTTTAATGCATTCGGGGAAGCATGTATGATGACTGCGCCCTTCAAGCTCTCTTGTGTGAAAAACGAGCCATTATCTTACGCTTTGCAAATCCACTCCAACAGTCTCTCAGGCGACAGGTTGACTATCAAGAACTGTGGCATCGACCCTGTGTCCCATATGGTAGACGCAGAATCATGACATGCAGTTTAATTATTTTACAATGAGAGTAATTTTCGATATATATATATATATATATATATATATAACACCTGGGTGAATGTGAAGCAAGCATGGACAGCAGAATTTATTGGAACCAATAAATTTCGCGACGGCTTATCAACTGCAGCCCGTTTTTGCATAACGCGGATAACAAATGAGAAACAGAAATTTGAACTTCCACAGAGAAAATCTATATAAATCAACACGATTATCGCATCGTGCACGCAGACTAATCAATAAAATGGTACTTTGAAAGGCCAGATCGCAGTTGGTAGCCAGGATCCTTATAATAGGTGGCTGGGGGGTTTGTTTGCGGGGGCTATTTTGTGGGGCTCCATAATCACATCTGATCCCATTTGGCTTCCGTTTTACGGTTGAGGTTAGGATTAAGGTACCTGTTAATGGTTTCTGATTTTCAGGTTAGGGTGATGCCTTTAGGCTTAGGTTTTCGTGTTACGGTTAGGGTTTGAGCGTACAAATGGGTTTAAGTATTACTGTTAGGCTTCTCAGTTACGGCTATGTCTAAGGTCTACGGTTAAGTTTACGATTTCGGTTAGGGTTAGGGTAAGGGATGCCGTTAGGGTTAATAGTTAACGTTTAAGGTTGAGGTTAGACTAAGGGTTGAGGTTAGGATTAGGATTATGTTCGCCATCCGCTTCCCATTCCTGGCTACCAACTGCGACCTAGCTACTTGAAAAGGCAACATAGGAATGAAAACGGGGACGTTAACACGCAGAAGGATTGCGCAAATCAAAGGGCTCAGATTTACCAGGGCAAGCTGAGGTTGACCACGTGGCCTAACTCTTTGCGTGGTCGGGTTTCTCGCCCATTCTCGCTGTCCATTGAACAGAACTTTAACGTTTTTCATGCAAGGTTTCACCAGGTTACGTAATATTTCGGGTGAACGACGGGTTTCGGACTCATGGGCGCATATGACATCGATTGTCTCATCAAGTGGTACATTTGTGAATAGTGATACAACGTCCAAGGATATCATGTTTTCGTTGGGAATGTTCTGGTGCCTTATTTCTTCAATAAAATGGAAACTGTCTTTTATTGTGTAAGTCGAAAATAGGTGTCGTATTGGTTCTAATTCCTTGACAAGTCACTGTGCAAGTCTGTGTTGGGATGAATCAGACATAGACAGAATTGTTCGTAGAGGTATGCCATTTTTTTGCGTTTTTGGCAATCCATATAGTCTTTACCCCTTAAGGGTGACAACATCTCAAATACAATCAAGCGGCGATTTAGATGCGCCGTTGAAAGAACATACATCTCAGGTGAACTCATATTCTGCAGTCCCACTAAAGCTATCCAAGTTCCACGGGCGAGGGATGCCTTGCCGTTGCACGCCACGTCAAATTGTGTTCACGAATTCACATGTACTTGTGGATGCAAGTACATTTGGCGAACACAGAGGCAACTGGCAGTCAGATCAGTTGAGCACCTGTCTAAGTGACTTCTAAAGAAAAGAAATTGCACGGTCTTCTATATTCCAAAGCACGTCCGTGATATCGGTCATTCGGTTGACCCCAAAATATCGATTCAAACACTGCTCAAGAGTGCCTACTACTCCAGGCCTGCGAAATACGCTTGTTTGGCAAGCAGCTTGAGTCACGGTGGTATAGAACGATGCATACAATCATTGCCAACCCTTTTAGCATGGTGGATCAATCGGCAGCACGTCTGATTGAGTATCATTGCAGACTGGATGTTTAAATAATTTGTAACCTCTATTTTAGTTTACAGTCCCTACAAATTTTAGAGCCGAGGACAGCGATCCCAGGGATGTCAGGGAACTGCACGTTGAAGTACTTTTAACTCTGTCCTCTGCGTCCTGATGCATGTGAGGCGTGGGACTTTGAGTGCGAGTCTCTACTGTAATTACCTTATTTAGGGATGCGTGCACTTTTCATTTCACCCAAGGAGATCACATGGGAGTCCAAATACACCCTTCTCAACTCAAGGTCAATCAAACCAGCTTCATAAAGCAGTAACCAATTCAACATATTTCAGATACATTGTTTGTGCACAGTGGGGTGTGCCTTTCCGACTTTACATGCAGAACATCTTTTACGCAGATGAGGTATCTTCGGATTGATCTGCCAACCGAATCTCCTAAAGAATTTTAACGTTTCGTGATCTGGATGGAGGTGATGGCAGCTGAAGTTGATGTAACTTGCTTTGTAAATTGTTCGGAAATGGATATGGTCACCAATGAACTATGACCAAGGTAGTAAGCGCCGTTTGCAGGAGAAAATGCGGTTTTCGCGAGTACGTAAAAAGCAAGAGTTGCATTTGCATGCATATGCATCAAATGTGATTTTGGGACCATTTACTTGTCCTTTGATATTGCAAATATCTGGTAGGGTGATCGACAGACCAGCTCACGGCGGTCTTTACATTTTCTAGTTGACATTTTCCTCGATCTCGTCAGCCCTAGCCTCCTGTCAGAGAAGGAGTAAATTAGACTGACTTTGTTTTTTTTGCTTTTACCGGGAAGAAGAAATCCAACTGGACAGGATGTGAAAGCTAAGGTATTAATCAGGCATAGCACTTTATGTTTCAGCTTATTTATTTAGGCTCCCTGCCATTGGACAATGCCTCAGACGCCTTTGTGCATACCTCAGTCTCTAGCATCGCTCCCTCTCTCCCCCCGGCTCTCTCTCACCCGCCCTTCCCTTCGACTCTTCTGCCCTCTCCGTTCGTTCCTCACTCGCCCTGCCGATCCTTTTACACTCTCAGTATATCCTTTTTCCTCGATGCCCTCCTCCCCTACTCTCTCTCTCTCTCTCCCTCTGTTGCCTCCATCGTCCTGACACGGCTGTTACTGCATGCCTGCTGAATACGCTTGCACGGCAGCGAACGTGGTTCGAACGATCGCTGGCCACCTATGTATGTTCACATAGATGCGATTATTGTTACAGCTGATTGAATGTTATGGTCAGACTGGATGCTTAAGTATCCAGCAAGCGCTGCCATTTTTGGCAGACCTCTCAAATTTAAGAGCCGAGGAAGGCGACTCTGGGACGCCAAGAAACCATTCGTAAAAGTACCTTTAACTCTGTCTTCTGCTTCTGGTGTACGCGAGTCGTGGGATTTTGAGTGTAAGTCTTCACTGCACTGAACTTGTTTTGGGGGGGTGCGTGCGTTTTTCATCTCTTCCAACGAAATCACATGGGATTTCAAATGCACCCTTCTCATGTGACTCCAAAAGGACCTGCATCCCATCCATCCGAGAAATAAAGACGAAGGGAGAACCTTGTCCGCACTAAGCGTTTCTTATCTCCTAATGACTGCCAGTGAAAACGGACACTAACATCTGTTTCTACTTTTCGCAAGAAATGTTGGCTGATCCATGAAAACTGCCCACCTACACAAACAGGGATTATGAAGCAAACGGATAGCTTATTTACAAGTATACTGTTTGAATACATTCGGGCAAGTTGGAAGAAAAACAATGTCGAAGCTCATATTACGAGGACGTCCTCAGAGCTTTGCATTGCGGGTCCACTCGGGCACCCTCTAAGGTAGACCCAAATTGGCTATCAGACAGTTGGTGGAGAAACGTGTTGACAAGTTAGGGGAGATTCAGAGGCTTACTACTGGTTGACCTGTGACGTGGCAGGCATTGATAGTCGGCAATGGGCATTTTGGATACTGATAAGATGTATAAGCGATCGCTGGAACAAGGGCTTTATTCGCCTGACGTTTCGGATTCTCACTTGAATCCATCATCAGAAACAGTGACAGGAACGGGTAATTCGTGCACAGGAAGTTGTAGAATTTATAGGATGCAGTCGCTATGCGACTGTATACCTATGTTAACCGCTCTACTCTTCATCAAGAATTGTTGCCCGCTGGTGCGTCAATTGCTTGCTGACCGACATGCAAGTTGTTAATTGCTGAAATGTCATCACCCGTGTTGGATGCTGACGTGATGATTGTTCGGCCATCTCGCTCACCGGCCTGCGCGCTCCCTGGGTGGTCAATTACTTTGGACAGCCTATGCCTCAGCACGGAATATGGAGTGAAGATGTCGTTGCACTGGTTGATAGACTGAGGTCCCGTCAACCATGACTGAAGCAACGCGCGACTCACGCGATTATCCCCTCTCACGAGAATTTCGGCCTCATCGAGTTTGAATGTGTGGCCGGGTTTCGCCGAATGAGCCGCGACCTGGGAGTTGGCGTCGTTTCTCCGCACCGCTACCGCGTGTTCGGCGATTCGCGTCCGGAGCACTCCTCCGGTTTTTTACGGCGTAGTTGCTTTGCCCGCTACTGCACCAGATCCGGTAAACGACTTCAGATGTATTTTAGATACTGTGGACGGATAACGCCCAACCAGCGGTTATGGTCGTTCCAGTGTACCTTTCGTTGGCGATACAAGTTGTGGGACACCGAAACTGCAGAGAGAGTTACCCTTGAACTGATCTCTTTAGGCTAGAGCGAACTACTGCAATGCATTTGCTTAAGCTCATCAAGTCTGATCTCATTGACTTCACGGGGTCAGGTTTTTAGACTTGCACGTCTTTCCAGATGAATTTGTCTTCGTCCTAATTTTGTAATTCTGGGGCACACTGAAATGGGCTTATTCCTAGATCGTGCAGTATTTCTGCTGTATCTGAGGCCATCCTCATTTAAAAGCCAGAAGGACCACTTGCGTCCGCTAGGCCACAAGTCGAGAGGCCGGCTCTGGTGTGGTTACTCGTGGATCATCTCCAGTTAACTGGAAAATAATAGTACGCAAAGACTCAGAATTACATACAGGCATTATTACTGCTTCTTTGGACAGATACTACAACGATATCCAGAGCAGTCTTCTTTAAGCGGAATTAACTTCTGTTATTCAGAAAGTGACATGTTTGAACTATGCGAAACCAGTGCAAAAATGTGATCTAGGTTAGTCGCCAGTGTGTGTCTGGAGCTCATAGTTGACATACAAAAAGAGATCGCCTGCGGGTGTTAGAAATAGTTTTTGGGACATAAAATTATACTGAATGACAAAGGAAACTTTTGAATAAATAAGCATCTCCGTCGCCGACATTTTTACAGCTGAGGCAAATAAAAAGTACCCTCTTTTTCTAACAATAACCTGTTTACTCATGTGTCTCACCTGTGTAAAATGATTTAAAAGATCGTTTCGAGACAGGGGCGGTTGTTTTTACAATGTTGTTCATTGGTTTAGCCAACTAATCGACGACGAAATCGCAGGCCTTAAAGTTTGCCAGCGGAACTCTGACGCCTAAGATTGTCCTTAATCTTGTACATCATTAGGCGCGATTGTTAATTAGTACCTTTACCCCACTCGCCACTAGTTCGACCTTTGTTCGCTTCAACCGACCTATTTCAGATAACTGACCGTCTGTCCCTTTGCTGACCAGCAAGCGATCGTTCTGGCTGCATGCAGGACCCGTGGCGCATGTGTCCTACCGCAATTGTAAGGTTTTTCGTAATACTGATTAAGGCCATTTTTCTGTGCAATACTTAGACTTTCACTTTTAAACAAGAAATGCTCTGTTTTACTGTTTTTCGCGGGGAGTGGACGGAACGTCGGATGTTACCAGAGTTTTCCTGGTGATATGGATGTCCTGCGGTCGTTGAAATCGCGTCTTTCCCAAATTTTCAACTTGAAGAAAGAGCGTCTTTCGGTTTAAAAGTCTCTAATTATGAGATTTTTAGGGCTTTGAAGTGTCCATCCGAAAACCATCGGATTTGAGTATACAATACAGATCAGATTCACTGCAACATTTTATGAGCCCCACATGGTATTTTGTTACTGCTATAAATAAATGCATGTTATTTCTTGCACGGTAGTACACAGGTTGTCGACTGGCAACCCCAACGGCAGATCGAGTTCAGAACTTTTTGGGAATTTAAAAATTCTTTAAAACTCAATGATGTCCTTTCTTTAAGCACATATTTCGAAGAAGATATGATTTTCTACCAAATGACAAGACGAAATGATATGTTTATGGAGTTTTCCATAAAATGAATTTGTATTCGCAAGGACTTTGAAAATAAAAGGGAAAATGCATACTACCTAAATATTGATTTTTGTCAAGTGTACGTTTTGTAGACGGCGAAAAATACATTCAAATGCCAATAACCTGGCGTGCCTGAAATAGTACTGAACTGCGTCGCAAAATAATCAATATTGAAGCTTAAATAATTCTTCCCAATCGTAAAAATAGTTCGGATTTTGCCCAATATTTCATGAGATTAGTCAATGACTGTACCAGCCTTTTCCTAACGTCGGCAACTATTTCATAAAAGCTTCCGTAATTTTTTTTCTAAAATTCAAAATTTCTGCATCCTTTGGCTGCGGTAGGTCTCTTAGCCTGAATCCGGTCTTAAACATTCTTCGTATTTTGACGTAAAAATGTGGTGCTCAACAGCCCCGCATTTGGCACAGATGTCTAATACCCCAACCGCTTATAGCGTACTTTTCTGAAAACACGGCATACTTTTTCGAAACATTGACAGAAAGGCGTGCAATATGTGCAACAGCGTCTTACTCGGAATGGACGATCGATAAAACTGTGTCTCTCGCAAGCCTTAATCTTAATTGCCTTTTGCCCACTGGCTTCAACCTGTCGCATGCAGATGCTCTCAAAGGTACCGGATGCCTCAGTCAGCATCCTGATCACCTTCCTACACGAATCATTTCCCCTCGACGGCCTTGGTTGCACATCTTTCTTGCACATCTTTCCTCCGGACGAAATACATCGTAAAAATCATCAGACGATGCAAACAATGCGGGTATTCATTCAAATCTCAACTGAATACAAACGCTTTGGGTGGAGTCCTATGACTGTCAGGGGATAAGACACGGAAAAAGCTGTACTCATGTATGACAGCTGGCCAAGCGTTAATTCCAGGAGGGTACCTACAGTAGATGTGCTAACTCATGAAATCCTCACCAAAATTTTGGAACGCGTCTTCGACTCGAAAAGATTAATTGCGTAGGGTTGTAAGATTAATAACCGTGGGCATAGTCTCAGCATATTTCAGTTACATCGGGATGTTGGTTTTCGAATAAACGTCTTTCCGACTTCCTGAAAAAACTAAAATCTGCAAATAGCGATTACTTAAGAGGCATGAATGTTTTTTATTGATATTTGACGACATATAAATTCAAGTATATCTTAAAGAAAACATGTATAAAATATTCCTTCTTTTACTACTTTGGTAGAAAGAAAGTCTTAATCAATATACACAGTTAAAGAAGGGTCTAATCCGGTTTAAGAAAACTTTTCCAATTCCATAATAATTTTGAACCCGACCTGCCGTTGCTCTTGCATTCAGGATTTCCAAATTACAAGCCATGTATTTTCCGCGAACGGAAAACCACACATTCCTCTACGGTATTAAGAGGAGACCATATGGAGTTTATACAATTTAGCATTGGATGTGATCCATATTGTTAGTGTTACAAACAACATTACTATATGCAGAGACCCAATGTCATATAGACGGACATTCCACGGTTTTAAAAATCTCATAATTAAAAACTTTTCTAAAGCAGAATTATGCTCTTTTTTCATGTATAAAATTAGGGGAAGACGTAACTTTACAGCAAATGAGTAAAATAATAATGCTTTTATGCATGCATTCTATGAAATATGTTTGAATTTATAAGGGTATAATAATCAATGAGAAAAATCCATGCTAGCTAAGTAGTCATTTTTCACAGAGAGTAGCTTTGCAGGCGGCCAAAAAGAAGTTGGTTCAAAAGCAGGCATGCTGATATAACAGAATTATTGTGCGACTATGATGCACGGTGAATAATATTACGACCCCAATTAAGTAATCTTTCCGAGTAGAAAACGCATTTCAGAATTTTGGTTAACATTTCATGAGTTAGCTCATATACTGTATCTCCATGTCCCATCCCCCGGAAATTGGCGAAGACGCAAGGGTGTGGTTTATGGCAGCGATAACCTTCTCCGGGGAGCAATTCTGCTAAAAAAATAACTGACGATACTTATGTGTGCGTGCCAGAGAGAGAAATAAAAAGACCTTGCGGTGGTTGTTGCCTGAGGGGGAGCATAATGATTGAATGTAGTCGTCGGAGTAAAAATACGATAACACAATACATTTCTGACAATTTCTGAAAAGGGGCATTAAATTCATTTACTATTATCCTTAAGTGTTAAAAGTAGTGTCCACCTTTAATTAATGACAATATGCAGGATCAAATTTGTGTGATACCACGAAGTTCTTAGATTTTAAGCTGTTCTGCTCAACACAAATGCTCTCCGGATTAAGTAACTCCCGGCCATAAAACATACTCTATCCGTCGAAGGACGCCCTGTCAAATGCGGCAGGATAGTTTTCATCATTACAGCCTAGTATTTTTCAGGGTTAGTCCGTGTAAAATTGGAACGGTTTTTTACCTACCTTTTCTGCTAACCAACTTTGTGAGTGCAACAAAATATAAGAAAGGAAAAAATGTCTTTAAGTCGTCCAGTACTGGGTATTCGTTGTCACTGTCCAAGTATTTTAGGGGTGCAGATGCGAGACCTCAGTGTCTCACTGTACCACGCTAGGTTTCTGGCTTTTAACTAGCGAACGTCACTTTCTCCAAAACAGTTTTTATTTAATCAACTCTGTGAGCACAACAGAATATAAAAAGGAAAAAAAGTATTTTTCAGTCGTCCAGTGTAAACTTGGAAGAGTTTTTTAGCCTGCTTATTTAACCTCCTCTTTGAGTTCAAAAGAATATAAAAAATTGTTCTAAGTCACGCAGTACTGGGTATCCATAGCTTCTGTCTAAGTATTTTGGGAGTAGAAATGCGAAATCCTCGGGGTTTTACTGTGTTATCCTAGGTTTGCGGCTTTAAACTAACGAAAACGACTTTCTCTAAATCCAGACGTTCACAGACAGATTTTGCTTATATAAATTTAGTTTATATCAGTTTATGAAACAAACCGCCAAAAGAGAGGATATTGCCTGAACTGTAGCTCAATTACTCGTCATGTGTAGGCAGGGCGTTCCCTGGTTACGAAAAAATCAATGTCGGCACAGGTGGTTTCTTGCGCTGACGCAGTTCTGCACATCAAAGCAGTAGGGTTTCAGTCCGCAACTGTTTAGCTTGCAAAATAATCTGACACATTTCCAGTACCCGATTTTGTTGTGGTTGATCCCCAGTACCCGTGACAACAAAAATCGTGATTTGCTTCCCAGGACATGTACCTCCTGATGAGGTATCATTGTTTATGGTCATGTGGTTAGTTTTTGACCAATCAGTGCTGAAATCCTCGTCTACGCCCCAACACGGGCCTCCAAGTGCCCTGCAGCAATCATTTGGTCTATCACTTTACAGATATACAGGTGAGTATGGCTTTTAATCAAGGTACCATAACTTTTCATTTTACGCCTTAAAATAGCGTATTCAGTGGTCTATGCTCGTAGATATTCTCAACATCACCGGGCAAAAAGCGTAAATGAGCCCTTTAATGCAGAATGAAAGGAGTATTCAACTAGTCAGGCAACTATTCACCAGAGCATGTTTAAAGTATCCGGGGCAAACTGTTAGAACATTCGCCTCCAAGCGCTGCTTCACACATTATGGTCTTTAGAAACCGATCTAGACGGTTTCAGTTTGTTTCAGTCTCTACAAAAGGTCCCCTCGGGTCAATAAACCCCTTCCGGTAGAAACGTTCAAACAGCCAGTAATGTATTTGCTACTGGACGAAGAGCAAGCAAATATGCAGAGAATATAGAAAGTTTAAACGATATGAAGAGCACCTTGTGACAACGAGGGACAGAGTGTATGATAGGTGCATTTAATCCAATCATAACACATGTAGGACAAGTTGGCAAGCTCCCCTCGCATCAGCATTTCTTAACACCCATCTGCTAAAGTTAATTATAGTAGGGTGGGAATCGCGTAAGAGGTATTGAGAAAGTAAATGACGTGGTAGCAAATTTTTTAGAAACGAATATAACACAATTTGCAACAAAAGCCTGGAATCATTCCCTAGTGCGTAAAACAACGGTTACTGGTGAAAAATGCCCTCCTTCGTATTGTTCTGAGGGATTGTTGCTTACACATTGTGGCCTTTATTTAAAATGTTTTGATTGTGAACAAGCGTTATTGTCAGGCAAATGTCCAAGGTTTAAATACACAAAATCGTAATTCATAGACGTTACGACCGATTTTGAATAATTCTTATTGACCAAACTGTGAAAATTCGACGCCCTAGGTGGGAATCGAACTCACGTCAGCGAAAGGGGAGGCTCTGTCTGTACTAGAGCCTTCCTCTTGCTGTCGTGGGTTCGAATTTCACCCAGGGGCCCAGTTTTTTACAGTTTGGTCAGTATGAAAATCGTAATTGTTTTAAGTGTTGAGCAGTTTGTAAGTTTTCCTCTACTGCTACTAATATCATCGTAAGAATTGAACGACAGAGAAGCCCTGACTGTAAAAATAACTTATCAAACAATTTGCCGCCCCTCATTCTCTTACGTTATGGACATTGTGGACTTTCTGAAGCTAACAGTTTCGTGCCACTTTGGCGCCAACCTTCCCTCCTTGTAGACCAACCGCATTCCTAAACTCCGAGCGAAATATTTCACCTGCGTGAGTGGTTTTCAGTCATTTGGTAACAAACTACGTCTTCTATAAATTTCATATTTGAAGCAAAGGCGGCTTTGAAAAAAATTAAAATGACGAGATCCATGTGATAGTGAAATGCCACTTCAACTTGCTTCACGTCTATCTGTTTACTACTGTTCTTTAAGAGAACCACAACGGGATGATTATTTACTGTTCCATTATATGAGCCCAATGCTGTCGCCATTTAACAGCGTTGAGTAATTTGTGGTGTTACATCCATGGAAAGCTCGGCTTATAGTTTGTAAACCCTGAGCACAAGTAGATCGGCAAGCCAGGTTCGGAGTTAGTAAGGTGATGAGAAACTCATGAAAGGCTGGAAAATACCCGTTCTTCGACTTTGAAAAAATGAACCGAACGCGGTTTACTGCAAGTCGAGTGCGTGAATAGCTATTTGTGTGACTATTCCCTCAGGAAGTGTGTTTAAGGCTGCTAATAGAAGCGAAGAGGCGAGTTTCAGGAAGCAGTCGCGAAGAAGGCGGCGCGATCGCTGGAACAAGAACTTTATTAGCCTGACGTTTCGGATTCTCATTCGAATCCATCATCAGAGGCAGAGTCAGATAAGGGTGGTAAATTGCTCAGATGTTACCGTATTTATAGGATGTAATTGCTAGGCCGCTACATGCCTATCGCAGTTGGCAGCTCTCGAGTGAATAACGGCTCGAATGGCCAGGTGGTGAAGCATGCAGTTGCCGTGCAGTTGCTCTGCCCTTGTGTGCCGGTGAAGGCTATCGATTCCCACGCTCATCGCACACAGTCGAGTTGCTGACTAGTGGATTTTGTCATTCATGTGGACTTTTGGACAATTTGGCTCGCCGATATTGATACCAGGAACAGTGGTCATCGGCGCGCTGTCCTCGTGGCTAATTACTTTGCCTAGACAAAGTCTCAGCGGTGAATAAGGAGCGGGGAGGTCGTTGCGCTTGTTGATTGACTGTGGACCGGAAAAGCATGACTCGAGCAGTTCGCGCCTCACGCGGTTGTCACCTCTAACAAGAATTTCTGCTTCGTCAAACTTGAATGTGTTATTGGGTCCCGTAGTGTGAGCTGCGACTTGGGACCTGACGTCTTTCCTCCTCACCACTGCTGCGTGCTCAGCCATACGCATCCGCAGTAGTCTTCCGGTTTCTCCGACATAGTTGTTTTGCCTACAGCCGCACCAGACACGGTAAACGATTCCAGATGTTTCTTGCCGTGGTATTGGGTCTTTCGGCCTCATGATCTGGCGCCTTATTGTTGCCTCCGGTCTTTGCGCTATCCCAATTCCAAGGGGTGTGAGAAGACGGCTGACGGCTTCTGAGACATTCTTTACGCATGGGAGAGCTCGCAGAAAGTTGGGGCCGGCTGAATTTCGTCTCTCATCTAGTTTACGTAGGCACTGGTTGACGAAATTGCGCGGGTAGCCATTGGCTTTGAATACCCGTCGAAGGTATTGTAATTCAGCAGCCTTGTCTTCCAGTTCACAGCATTGTGTCTTCAACCGCTTGTATAGTGTCCTTACGCAACTGGGTTTGTGACTGATTGTGTGGTTGCTGTTGTAGTTCAGTACTTGCCCCGTGTTTGTCGCCTTCCTGAATACTTTGGTTTTTAGGCCACCGCAGTGTTTGCGGTAAACAAGGATATCAAGAAGGGCCATTTAGTTGTTTTCCACTTCCTCCATCGTAAATTGGATGTCCGGGAAGATGGCGTTGAGATGTTCTTTAAATTCCATCACTCGATTCCGTTCGATGACGACGAAGGTGTCGTCCACATACCGAGCCCAGAATTTTGGCCTGTGATGTCGGAAAACCAGCGAATCCAACCGTTGAAGGACCGCCTCGGCTACGAGCCCCGAAACCGGCGAACCCATTGGAGTTCCCTTCACCTGCTCGTAGATTGTTCCGTCAAACGTAAAGTACGTCCTGATGCAGAAGTGTAGATGTTGGAGGATTTGGGCTTGTCCAAGGCGATTATCCGTTTCATCGTATTTATCTTGTAGGAGTAGTTTGATGGTCTCGACTGCCAGGTCCTGCGGAATAGAAGTAGAAATGGACGTGACATCAAAGGAAACCATGACGTCGCTTGGCAGGAGGCTTACCCCTTAATATTCTCCAAGAATTGTGTTGACGAACTGACTGTAGTGTCTGAATTTGCGGTCAGGAATTTGAGACACCGGAACAGCCATTTTGCTAGTCGGTAATTTGGAGTACCTTTGAGTGAGGCGATGTGCCGGAGTGGAACACCCGCTTTTTGCACCTTGGGAAGGCCATAGCTGCGGGCCAAGGCGGTGTTCTGGGCTCTCGCCATGCGCCGGTCAGCCGGTGATGTTGCACCCGAGTTTTCCAATGCCAACAGCGTCGCATTGACTTCTCGTGTCAGTGTTTTTTACCCGGTTGCTTAAGCGGGCGATATAGGACTGTCGGTCCTCCTGCAGAGCTTTGGCCTTCCAAAGGAAGCCTGTCCTGTCTAAAACAACCGTGGAACGCCTCTTGTCCGTCTGCACGATAACGAGGTCTGTATCTGTCTTGAGTCTCTTAAGTGCAGCACGTTCGACTTTGGACAGCACTTAGCCCGGCCTCTGAGCCATAAGGAGAGACGATACTTGGTGCCGGATAAGGTTCTTGATTTCGTCCGTCGTTTCCGTCTGACTGAGGATTGATTCCACGGCTGCAGTCACGTTGACAGGTTTGGCATCAGCTGTGTTAGATGAAGCTTCGTAACACCTGCATTTGATCCTTCGTCAGCTCCTTTGATGACAGGTTGTGCACCAGTTTGTCGTTTTTAGGCGACGCTGCATTGAGTAGCGTTCTACATTTGTTCTCGAGCTCTGCGTCACGTATCGCTCTCTGTTCCAGGACACGTTCAGACGCTCTCTGCAGAAGGAGAGTTGTACCTAAATCGCCCACGAACTCATGGCATTTGGTCATCTCTAGGTTAGTTCTCTGGAGGTACTTTCGAAGCCTGGTGTGGCAGTCTTGAAGGAGCACTCGGGTCATTCTTCTACCATGTTGGAATAATACTCGTTTCGCCAACTCCGTGTTTACCGGGGGCTTGTATGAGACACATTTCGGTAAAACGTTGTCGAGGCACCTGTGTAGAAATCGAATCTGCGCATACCTCGAGACCTCTCGAAGGGCGAAGCTGTCCCATCGTCGGGCCGATCGGAGCGCGTGGCGCCCAAACTGCAGCGAAATGCTAGAGTCATGGTTTTCCGCCCCTCAGTCAATCAACAAGCGCAACGACCTCCCCGCTCCATATTCACCGCTTTGACTTTGTCTAGGCAAAGTAATTAGCCGCGAGGACAGCGCGCGGATGACCACTGTTCCTGGTGTCAGTATCGGCGAGCCAAATTGTCCAAAAGTCCACACGAATGATAAAATCCAGTAGTCAGCACCTCTACTACGTGCGATGAGCGTGGAAATCGATAACCTTGACCGCCACACCAGGGCATGGCAACTGCACAGCAACTGTATGCTTCAACACCTGACCAGTCGAGCCGTGATGCCCTCGAGAGCTGCCGACTGCGATAGGCATGTAGCGGGCTAGCAACTACATCCTGTAAATACTGCAACACCTGGGCAATTTACCACCCTTATTTGACTCAGTCTCTGATGATGAATTCGAGTGATAATCCGAAACGTTAGGCTAGTAAAACTCTTGTTCCAGCGATCTTATGTGTGAGTGTATAAACCTTTAAGAATCAATGGGGAAAAATCATGCTACGTAGGTAGTCATTTAGTAATGAGAATGGTTTTTGGAGAGGCCAACATCTTTCTGTGACTGAAATATCTTAGGTCTGTGCTCTGCGAAAATCAGTATGTTACCCCTATTAAGTAATCCCTTCCAATCGTAAATCTACTGTTCCTTACGTGAGGCTGCCCTCAAAAGGCGACACCAGATACCTCATTACACTAGGTAGGAACCGGTGGTCGAAGGGCATTCACGGATCGTGTAACGGAACTCATCAGTCCCGTTGTGCCGAGGAGTTCTCTCTCTCTCTAGAGCCCCGTCAGCAGCCACACAGCGACGCATTACCATCGAAGACAAGGGAGACTGAAATGGCCATTTCTGGCTTCCTAGCCGTCATCAGTCGGTCATTCCGGCCTGGGGTTCGCTCCTGCGACCTGTTGGTTAGGGCAGTTGGACCTCTCACTAACAGGTCGTAGGTTCGGACCACAGGGGTTGCATACCTTGGGGTTGGGTATGGTTGACTGACGACGGCCAATAAGCCAGAAGTAAACATTCAATTTCCCCTTGTCTTTGTCGGTAATGCTATTCTGCCTATAGGAGCAAGTGCAGGCTGACTTTCGACCAAGACGAAGTCCTAACAACCCCGCTAGTTGAAAATCCCTCCTACCTCTCGCAATAATTCAAAACGCCTTGCAGGTGGCCTAGGTCAGAGGTGCGTCGATCTATGCAGTATTTTGACCCGTTTTTGCCTAGGCTGCCAACTCTGCCACCGAATACGAAATGCAGTTTTTATTAATTCCAAAATCTTTCACGAGTTTTCTGGGTGGACGCAAGACCGAGGACCCCCCTCATATTGCATGTTGCCTGACGTTAAATTCCGGCAGAGATGCATATTCCTTGTTCCAACTTTAACCCTGATTCTAACACTAACCCTTGCTCCTATCGTCCCAAAACTAACTCCAATCCCAAACACCCTAACTCTTACCTGAACCTTTACAATAACCCTAGTCCTGATCTCCTTCGGAATTTGCAGCATGGCTTTCTGCAATACGGGGATCCTTATTTCCGTGCCGTATCAACTTTTAACATTTTCTTGAATATTCCGAATTCTGAGAACCGGTCGATATTACAAGGTAGCACACAAGAAAATTTACACGTTCTTATCTAATAGCAATGAGGAAGACTACTAAGTCATACTTGCGCATTACGTTAGATAATGGCCTTTGACTGGCCCAAATGAAGTGCAGGCAGTTATGCAGCTATGTAATTTATGCGTTGGCGTATCGTCAAGAAAGTCTGTTTTTGTCCGTATGAAATCGAATTGCGGTGACCTCCTTCAGGGCAGGATAATGAAATGGAGTGATCGTGATTTTCTATCTCAGTTCACTTCATTTTTTTGAGGTAATGTAGGTGTGCAGCTTTGTAATCCATATTTGGGCTAGATCGTAGTTAGTAGCCAGGAATGGGGAAGCGGACGGCGATCTTTACCCTAACCCTACCCCTAACCTCAACCTTAACGTTAATCGTTAACCCTAAGGGCAACCCTAACCCTAGCCCTAACGGAAATCGTAAACTTAACCGTAGTCTATAGACATAGCCGTAACTGGAAAACCTAACCGTACTACTGAAACCTAATCGTACGCTCAAACCCTAACCGTAAGCCCAAAGCCTAAGCCTGAAGGCATAACCCTAACCCGAAAATCGGAAACCATTAACCGGTGCCCTAATCCTTACCGCAAACGTAAAACGGAAGCCAAATTGGTTAGATGTGATTATGGAGCCCCACAAATAACACCACTAAACAACCCCCCGCCACCTGTAATAGGGGGCCTGGCTACCAACTGCGATTAAGCCCATATTTGTTGAATGTAGAGGATGCATATAAAAAAAAACTGGAAAGGGAGTGACATCATAAACTACTGGGAAAATACCAAGAGCTGCACGGATAAACAATCTATTTCATGCGTTAACTGCATTGGAAGGCGTATGCATTCACTTAGGCGCGTAATGTTCTATTTACTTGCGACACGCCTAAGCCGCAGGGAAAAGAGTATGATTTGTGGTCTGCAAGCGTCATGGTGAGTGCGAGTGATGATGTGTGCGGAGGTTGATACATTAATAAGCCAACAATACTTCGCTAATGCGTGCAGGAGGACACGCTGTTGTATCTGAGCACTGCAAATGGAGGCAAAAGTTTGTGTCAAAACGGCAAGATAATAGCTTGTCATACCTCCCGCTTCCTTCCAGACAGTTGTGCAGATTCATAGATGTTTTGGCAGATTTTGAATAATTCATATTGACCCAACTGTGAAAAACTCGGCGCCTCGGAGGGATTCGAACCCACGCAGTAAGGAGAAGGCTTTAGTACAGCCAACGTTCTAACCACTTGAGCTACGAGGCCCCGCCGGACGACGCTAGTTTAATCACAAGTTACCCGCCCAACCTGCTGCAACGTCTGGAATCCACCAAATCTGATACAGTAAGTTGACTGCCCAGGCAGGATTTCCTAAGTAATTCACCTAGAATCCGGCTTGGGTAGTCAACTTACTGTATCAGATTTTGCCGTGAAATGTGTCCTTCCTTCTTGAAATTTTCTCTTGTGCTCTTTAATTCAGTGACAAACTGCTTGTGTGTGTGTGCAAACTTCAGAGTTGAATTTTGCGGTCTCCCAAGATGACTGAAGAGGGCGGGGACGCTGAACAGCCCATGGCCAGCATGTTCATCGAACTCTGTCAGCTGACTGATGGGGTACCTTGGACTTTGCGAGGACAGCAAGAACCTACAAGTGGGCCGAAGCGCTACTGGCATGAACGCTACCGCTGGGTGGAAATGGAGGAGGCCTTCGACACTGCTGTCGGCGAATTTTCACCGCCAGAGGTGCCAAACTTCACCTATGAGGAAATCAATGTCTTCAAAAGCCGAGTAAAGAAAGGTGAGGCTGAAGGTGCTCTTGTCCTTCTGAGAGCCGGGGTCAGAGTAGTTGGCTATTCAGCAGGATTGAAATTGGCTGCATGTTAGAGGTAACTGGATACGAGCACACTCATAACTATCGGGTCGATAAAAACTAGGACCTTGATGACAAGTCCAGCAGTTCGCATACGAGTGGTCACCGGAATTGTACGCTAATAACTTGTACTGGCGCGGGGTTGTTTGCTGTACCAGATCGCTTGAAGCTCTTCATTAACTTCCATATTATGTTGCATATCGATAGACTGTGCTATAACGGTAAAGGTAACTCTCGTTTACCCTAGTCCCTCAAATTTACACTGGAGATTCCGTTGCCATGCTCATGTAGGAACACTCAATTGCACCAGTGAGGTTACCCGCTGCACAATCGTCTGAAATGGTATGCCCTCATTGCCGTGATATAAAAAGGGGGTAAAAAGTTCGCAAAACAACTGGAGACTCGTTTTCGATAGTGTCAGGTACGATCTTCAAAACGCTGTCGTCTGAGAACCTCACCATTTTCGCCTCATCCACATAGTATTCGAATGAGCACTTGCTGCGTTTCAACTGCTAGTGGGTTGGTTTGCCGTGGGTGAAAACAACACCCCGTTTTCATGGAACGTTTTGGCTATCCAGATTCACGAAAAAGTCTTTCTAGCAGAATTTCCGTTTATATGAAGGTGTCTGATTGAAAATAGCATTTGTAAGCAAAGTATACAACGAGCGCGGTTAAGAGGAACATTTTCATGCCCTCTGTGCAAGTCATTTTTGAAAATAATTTTTGTCTGAGGTAAAATTCGATACCAGGTAGCCCAGAAGACTCCACAAACTCCCGCACTAAGAAGTACTTTGACAGTGTGTGTCAGAGCAAAGCCGATGGCATACTTCTGCTCCAACCCCTCGCAACTAAGCAGGGAACTGCGGTGTTGACACTCGTTTAGACATACCTGCTCGTACAAATGATGTGACCTGATAGGACAGTTCAACCGTCGTTGCGGACGATGTCTGCCATGTGTTCCAAAACAAGGTGAAGCAGGTACGGTAACTTGCGCGTGATTTAGTTTATGGTGAATGTGGACTTGCGCAGCATCTACCTCACTCTCTCCTTCCTCACCTGGACCTGGTGTGAAGACAGAGACAAGAAGACTGGAGCCGGGGGGAGGGGGGAGGGCGCAGGCGTGTGACCTGATACACTGTGGTCTATACCGGTATGCTGTCATTGAGACTGAATTCAGAGAGACGAAAAGCCACAAACATACTGCAAATGCCCAAGTGAGGTTTGCAAAAACTTACGTATTGAAAAGCTCACAGGTTTCGTTTTGTCTAACTGATAGTTAAACAAGCAGTCTTTTGACGATAAATCACGCTCTTTTTCATTAAACATTCTGAATACCCAGACTCCCCAAAGAATCTGTCCACATGAATCGTCTCTCATACGATGGCATGTGATGAACGAATTATTTTCGCAAGTTAAGATGAAAAAGAGTCGCCGTTATAAGATAGTTGGTACGTCGCACGAGGAAGTCCTTTTTGAAGATATTTCACGTAACTCGGCCATTTGCCCGACCTCTTATTGGCAGACTATTCTGGTCATCAATGAACTATGTTAAAAAATATGCCATGTTTGCAGTCACGTTTAAGAGGTAATTCTTCAGGGAAGATGAGCCTTATGCAACTCTGTCTTAATAAGCCGCCTGGTAACTGGGTTTAGTCAGTCGGAAACGTTCTAAATTTCTGAAATGCACTGCTTGCCAAAACTTTTAGGATGCTCTTTAAAATGAATTGTCCGGAAAAAGCGAATTGTTGGGTGCCTACTTGGTAGAAAATTTTCATTGACGTCTGATGCCTGCCTGACACTTTAATTACTCCTTTATTAGAGTCCTGTATTACTTCTAGCAGAGAAAATTGGGCGAGGTTTGGTCCTGCAGCCCTACCTGACTTATACAATATTGGATAGCTTTCTAAAAAACCTTAGTATATGCAAATATGCCGACTTTACAAATATCACGTATTTGCATTTTCCTTACCATTTTAATCCACAGTGTGTCTGTGCCACTGGGGTAGGAGTGCTTATATGCCAGCCTCGGTTACTTCAGGTATCAGTTCATACGCCCTTCATTTCGTCTGCTTCGAGCCCTGCTTGCCCTATATTTACTATCCTAATCCAGCGAATTACCACGCGGTTCCGTCCGTGGCTTTCCAGTTGCGATGGCGCTCTCCTTACCCTCTCAATCCAGCGAGCGGCTGTGTCGCGGGGAGTGTGTGTACACCCTACCTTCACTCGCTTCCCAGCGCGTGTTTCGAGCTCTGCTTGCGCTCTCCTTTCCTTCCTAATCCATCAGGTTAGGTATGTTATGTTAGCAAGTTAACCTTACGGTATCAATCAAGTGGGGCTGCAAAACCAAAAGTTGCCGAAAATTGTAGCTGAAGCGGTGTGGAGAAATGACGCTAGCTCACAAGTTGCGGCTCAATTGACGAGATCCGACCACACATTCAACTTTGACGAGGCCGAAATTCTCGCAAGAAGTGACAGCCGCATGAGCCGGGAACTGTTTGAGTCATGGGTTACTGGCCCCCAGTCCATTAAGAAGTGCAATGATCTTCCCATTATATACTCGGTGCTGAGACTTCGTCTAGGCGGAGTAATTGGCCACGCGGGTAGCGCACAGGTGAACACTTCTCCCAACACCAGGGTCAGCGCGTCAGATGGTCGAACAATCATCACACCAAGATCCAAAACACGTGATGAAATTGCAGCAATTAACGGCGCGAATGTCGGTCCTCAAACGATCATCACGCCACGTGCAACGATCGCGGATGAAGGGGGGAGGGAGCCGTGAATATTCATAGGTATGCGGTAGCATGGCGACTGCATCCTATAAATACTGCAGCCCCTTGTGCATGAACCACCCGTATCTGCCTTTGTCTCTGTTGATGGGTTCGAGAAGGAATCCGAAACGTCAGGCTAATAAAGCTCTTGTCCCAGCGATCGTATTTCCTTCTTCAAGATTGTAGGGGAAGTTATTTCGCTCGAGGTGGTGGTTAGTGCAGAGCTCGGAATTCCTATCAGAATCAGATTTCTTCAAAAATGCTTTTGTAACAGCTGAGTTCGTAAGAAATGGACGAGCTGATAATTTCACGGAGGATGTCGGGGTAAGCATGCGCCCATTAGACGCAAGCAGGGAAGGAGTCAGATCCTAAAATTAGTGGGAGTACTCTAACGTCCGGCAATGGCGAAGAAGTGTAGGCATGGTTGCCATAGAACGTGACATGTGTCAACCGCATGGAGAGAGCGAAACGAAGAACGTGCATTTACTTCGGGTGAGTTCTGGCTTTACCTTATTCCTGCACAGCATGGAAGTGGTTGACGCCCGATTACAGTCAAGACCATTGAACAAACGGGCAGCTGAATAGGTATTTCTGCCCCCGAGGACTATCTCCATCTGAAACCCCATAAACGAACGGATTGAGAACTCGACAGCGTCCAGAGAACTTCCCAGTAGTAGGCTTCTTCATTCGCATGGGAGCATGACAGGAAGTAGGGCAGGATAAGAACGTCGACATTCGTTCGAACTGTAAGTTATGACCATGTGGGGGTCAAGGATGGTAAATAAACTTCAATTACACGCCACAATTTCGTCCCGTCTAAGATCACATTATTTCGTCTAAGATCAGAAGTCAAGGGGCCGTGAGAACCAGCTCGTTCTGTACACAGTGCAGGCTGCCGTCAGTTGGCTATTTGCTTGTTTGTCAGAGCAAGCGTCCGCCTGAGAGAGCGTAAGTCGCGGTGTATTGTTTACACAGGTGTCACATGATCATGCCAGCATGAGGGAAAGCCAAGCTAAGTGTTGGGCATGTGATTGGTTGGTTTAGGGGCGGAGTCGGAGCGGGGGGGGGCGTGATCACAAAGCTCACGGGATGGCGAAAGTTTGTGGGTGCAGCCGTGACCCGTTGCAACTGAACGAGAGACACCCCAGGTCAGGCCTAGGGGTGGCCGCCTGCGGGTCAGCGCGGCTGTCACGGCCATCGGTTGACAAAGCGGCGCCGTGTAAGGGGCCATTGGAGCGGCCGCTACAATCACATAGCCTCCCAGTATTTAGATCGTTCGAGCCTCGGACACAACGGGGTCCACCACTGCTGTACGAAGCGGGTCCAGAAATGACTTGTGTGTGTGTTTGTTTGAGGTGAAGCGGATTTCCGGTGCACCTACCCCATCTTCCCTCTCTTTCCGCATCCACCCTACTCCAATGGCAGGATGTTCGTGCGACCGGTGATGTGTTCTGGTGTCAGTTTGCATTTGCAAGAAAAGACCTAGGTCCTAACTTCACACTTACCTTGCTAAATTCAAGGGGTGTCTCGGAACTGAAGCCGGTGAGAACGTCTCGCAGCCCCCCCCCCGGTTGCATCGAGTCACCTTGCTGGTTGACAGCCATTTAAGTCACGACTGTCAGAGTGTCACGGTAGGTAGAAGCAGGCTACATCCTCACATAACCCCCTCTCCTTACTCCCCCCCCCCATCTCTCCTTGTCAGACCTCAGGGTATGCAAGCATCTGCCTGGCGCACGCTGGTACCAAATTACCTGCCAGTAGATGTACTTACGCTCCCACTGGGAATGCAGGTCGTGAGCATGGCTGCCCAGTCGCCTTCGTCGTCCTTCTGACACGTTGTGGTGCTGTTGTTGTTGGTTAAAGTCCTGGCCAGGCGTTTGTTGCAGACCAGGTGATGTGGAGTGGTACGCCTAGGTGCGGGTTCGGCTGTGTCAGTCACCTGCGCTCTCTCTCGCTCACCTCCGGTCTTCGAGACCATGTCTTGAGACCGGGCTCAGGCAGGGGAGGAGAGAGTGTAGTGGGTGTTGCGCAAGTCTACTCTAACTATAAACTAATTCACGCGCAAGTAGCCGTGCCGGTCTCACCTTGCTGTGGAGCGCATGGTGGACATTGTTGGGCACGACGGTCGTAGTGTCGAGTCAAACCACATACACGGAGAAAGGGGGACCTTCGACGGCAAGCGATGCACCAAGGTAGACGAGTTTTGAGGTAGGCTGCTCTGGTATGCTCTGCACACTCCCGTATACCTTAAATGGACGTCTAAATCCTTCAGAGGCTTTAATTGTAGCCTTCTGTCGCTGTTTTAGGTCATTCGGATGCACTGAAAATTACAGTTTATGTGCTATATCAAGAAAATGTGATCGAAATTCTAAAATGCGGTTTCGATTCGAAAAGATCACTTAGGTAGGGTTGTAATATTAATTGTCATGTAGCATAAAACCAAAGTAGTGTAGTCACGTCAGGACGCTGAATTCTGGCCGTTTGCGTAAACGACATTTAATAAAAAATGACTTCTAAGAAACATGAATTTTTCCCATTGATTCCTGATGTCCTTCCGAATTTAAATAGATTTTATAGAAAACATGTACAAAACATGGTTTCTTTTACCAATTTGGTAGCAACTTAAGTCCTTCAAATGTTCTACCTGAAGAAGGAGTATCTTTCGCGTTTAGAAAGATTTTAATTATGGGACTTTTTAAGAACTTGAAATGTCCAATCGGACAGCCTCATACCAGCACATTTATTCATGTTGCTTATAGAGTGGGCAACACGGTTCATATCCATTACGACAATTTCTGAGTCCTGCATGTCCTCCTTATAGTGGCGTATAGAAGTATATCAATTTTTCTGCACGAAAAGTATGCAATTTGTAGGTCGGAAGCCCTGAAGGGCAGGTGGGGTCCAACATTGTTCGGGAGTTAAGAAAGATTTAAAATCGAATGATGTTCTCCCTTTAAGTACAAAACTTGAAGAAGACGTAATTTTCTATCAAATTTTTAAAATAAAAATATTTTTGGTGGGTGTTTTCTATTAAACATATTCGAAGGCTAGATCGCAGTTGGTAGCCAGGCCCCGACGAGGGGGTTGTTTACTGGGGCTATTTTGTGGGGCTCCATAATCGTATCTGACCAATTTGGCTTCCGTTTTACGTTTGAGGTAAGGATTAGGGTACCGGTTAATGGTTTCCGATTTTCGGGTTAGGGTTATGCCTTCAGGCCTAGGTTTTTCTGGTAACGGTTAGGGTTTGAGCGTGCGATTAGGTTGCAGTATTACGGTTAGTTTTTTCAGTTACGGCTATGTCTAAGGGCCGCGGTTACGTTTACGATTTCGGTTAGAGTTAGGATTGCCGTTAGGGTTAACGGTTGATGTTTAAGTTTGCGGTTAGGGTTAAGGTTAGGATTAGGGTTAAGGTCGCCATCCGCTTCCCCATTGCTGGCTACCAACTGCGACCTAGCCTATTCGAATTTTTAAGGGTACCAAAAATTAGTGGTAAAAATCCTTTCTACATAAGTAGCCATTTTTAAAGAATATGATTTATGCAGGCGGTTGATAAGAAGCTCATTCGAAAGCCGACATCCTGACATGACTGGAATATCTTAAACCTTTGATGCATAGGACTTATTATTGCAACTTGCAATTAGTGATTGCTCCTTTTCGACTAGCTGGCAGCTGTCTGTAATTATGTACAAAATCTCTGTTTCAACTTTCCATTGACCAGTGTTTTTCTCCAATGACTTGCAACCAATAGGGATTTCGAAGGCGCTCGTCTATATTTCCCTTAGTAAAAATGGACTGAACTGAAGTAATCTTTTGGAACTGCAAGCGTATTTGAGAATTTCAGTCAACATTTCATGAGGTAGTAAATCCACTGTAGTGTGAATGACCATAAACGAAGACAACCAATAACTGACATTCTCGTTAAATTTCATCTAACCCCGTGGGTGCTACCGTTCTAGTTGTTCAATGTGGCGGATGACAGCACCATCCGCATTTAGGTGACCATCTAAGGTAATGAAAACAACTGACACGACTGGCCAGAGTGGCAGCCTTCGCGTGACAGCCGTGGCATTCGCTTCCCTATTTCTCCACGTCTACTGCTTCTGAACGACAGAAGGAAGTAAGGACGTAGGTGTAGGCGCAATGGTTGACTTACTCTGACCTCGCCTCTTTATCTGTTCGGTCCCTCAGTACACGCCACCCGGGCTTCAAAATCAGAATATCAGAATGCTGAGTCTACAAAAAGACCACAAGAAAGAGATGCTGTTCCGGGCTGACTCGCAGTTTGGAGAACTGCTTATCCCATCAGATGACGACTTTCCAAGCCAAGACAGGCTTAGACACCTGCCAGGTTTATCAGACAAACACGGGGGTAGCTTCTCACCTCCTTCCTCTTCCCGCTGGCAAGTTGTCGTCTGATAGTTCGACAGTCGATTTCGACGATGGCCACCGTGTGTTTCACAGTAGAGTGCGAGCAGACTTGCGCATGAGCTAGTTTAAAGTTAGAGCAAACTTGCGCTGCATCTATCGCACTCTCTCCTCGTTCCCCACCTGTATCCTGTGCCAAGGCAGAGTCAAGAAGGCCGGAGGCGGAAAGGACACAGAGGGCTGGAGCGGCCGGTTCCGCGCCTAGGCGAGCGCCATAGAAGCAAAAGTACTGTTTTTGAAATACTAGGTCGTCGTCCACTGTCTGTCACGCACCTCATGCAGTTTTAAAACCACACAGAGAGCGCATGTATTAACGGATGACTCCTAAGCTTCCGTCTGAAGTTTTCCAACGATTCTGATAAACAGTATTATATTCGCAGCAGATGTTTATGCATATATATCAAACAGATGGAAAATATGCTGATGCTAAATGCTATTTCAAGGATAGATAAACACTTCAAGCCCTTTCCTTTGTCGCAGACCTTGTTTTCCAGTTGTCTCACAAGCACACAATTGAGGCCGTCTTTGAACACCTCCCCAATATCTCTACAGCGGCAGAAACAATTCAAAGATCAGACACGGAAACCTATACGGACTCTGGCTATTTCATTCCATTTTTCCATCCACAAGTAACAAACTCTGGCAAGAGTCCCATAGGAATGCCACGTAAGTTACATTGTAGATTTAAACGTCGACTATAGCGTCCGCTGTAAAACCAGAAGGCAATGGACTGGTTTACGTCCGGGGTCGCTTACTCCGGGGAGTAATTGTGTTGAGGAAAAGAGACGAACAACCAGGAAACTTTTGGCATCACAAATGCTGATCTGCCATACTGTCGCCAACCAAAAGGGGGCATTATTTTAACCATATAATGATAATAAAAAATATATTTAGTGTCCATTTGGAGGCATTGTCAAAGAGGCCCTGCATTGTCGTACTTTTACTCCGCTAAATACGTTAGGGCTTCTTAACCAACCTAACGCTGCAGCCACCCAGAGATCTTTTCATTCCTTTCTCTGGCACCTACAAATAAATATCGCCTGTCACTTACTTTTAGCACAGTTACTCCGCGAAGTACGTGACCCCCCGCGAAAACCATACCTTACCAAACAAGAATGCCGACATTATTTCACGAAGCAAATGAAAGAATCCTTGAGCTCTGCAGTCCGGCTATTCTTGAGCTGGCGCATACACGCACTGATCTGTCAGACAGATAGGCTAGCTGAGATCAGCGAGTAAACAGTTTGGTCTAAAGAATCGTCGCCTAATTGAGCGTAACTTCTTAATTCATTCATATTTCCAATAATCAAGCAGACTAGACGTCCACTGAAGTTGTTTGTTACGACCTCCTAACTTGTTGACTGAACTCAAATCATGCCCTTGCCGTCGTGGATTGGAATCCCTTCAAGGTCGCTGATTTTCTCACATGTGGATCCAATGAATTACTCAAATCTCCAAAAATACCAATTAATTAAGTGAGCCCGGTAGATTCTCGGACCGATTGCTTAGGAAATCCTGCTAGGACAGTCAGCTTACTGTATCAAAATTGGTTATTCCTATACGTTGCAGTAGGCTGAACGCGTATCCTGACCCAAATGGGATTAAACACACGGCTCCCAGTGGAGCCTTGGAGCTCAGGTGTTTATAGCGCTGGCTGTACTCAAGTCATGCTCTTGATCTCGTGAGTTCGAATCCCACCAAGACCGGATTAAGTGAATGAGTTTACTGGAATGTCCTAGAGGCGACTAACTTTGAGATGACGTGCCATACCTTGCTAACTACTGGATTTCACGAGGAGTGCCAGTTTCCGCCCGACTATCCACGTAAGAGGAACAAAGTCTCCGATAGCCGGCATGGCGGCTATTTTTACATGCAACTAAATCAGTATACTCAGCAAGATTTTTTGCTTGGAAAGCTGGGCTACTTTTCACAATGATCTCTCTGAGGCGGTAAACCGAAAAGATGAAGACTGTACGTGAGAATATTCTTGCTTACTGAAATGCAGTCAAAGATTCGTTGATTTGACACAAAATGAAGCACAACCTAACAGGTGGTGAGTGATTGCGCGCAAAAATTGCGCAATCTCTCCGGTTAAACAAAGACATTAATTGCAGTGAGGATACTGGAAGACAGTGGACATCCGATAATAATTACGATCGCGAATGAGACGTTTTATTTCTGCGAAACTCTCAGTGAAGAGAATGCGAGTTCTGGTTCGTCCGATAGATCACCCTCCTGAGTCTTTAGCCATGTTCACAAACATTTAGTGCTGGTATCAGTCAAATAGATGTCCTCCGGCCGTCGTCAGAGTCTAGACACTGCTGATGCCCATTGCGAATATTGCATACTACTGCGGAACAAGGTAAGACATGGTAATAGGGGCGCCTGCAATATAAGTAGTCTTGCGCTAAATTTCAAGGAGATTATGATTAAAGCTATTGCCAGGCCAAAGGTTGGGGCTACGACTATAATTACGATTGAGTTTAGCGTGAGGTTTAGACATGGACTAGGTTTAATGTTAGGGTTAGGGCACTTAAGTTTATAGCAAGACTACCTGTCTTACCCTTAAAACAAACCAACGCCAATTGTAATTTTGCGATGCCGTTTTGGGGGTCCCAGAATTTGAAAAGTAACATATTATGGATAAAGTAGACAAAGTCGAGTAATAATGCCACAAATGAAGTGTAGTTTACAGACTCATAGTTGTTCTCAATTATGGGCTGGTTTTAAAAAAAGCGGTTAATCTTGTAAATTTAAACAAATCTCCCAGCCGGGCTGTCAGTCGGGGGCAGGGTTGGAGGTTTTCTGGGAATTTTAAAAATAGTCATTGAACAACTACATTCGCGAACATTGGCGCCTCATTTTGACCGAATGTACTTTTTATTTGATTAAAGGTTAGATCCACATGACCGACTAGGACGACTATTTCTGCCATATTCCCGTTCATCAGTCGAGTCTAAACCGACCTCTTGTTACGTTAAACGACACGCTTCTATTTTACACAGCAATCCTGTGGAACACATGAACTTCATCCACCAAGAAAGTCTTATCTATCCTGTCTCCATAGTTTGCATAGACAGATATGAGCACTGACACAACAGTCTTATTTTTGCTATCTGATTTATCGACCTCTTTGCACTGATATTTTTTTGAACTTCAGATGAGGAGAGTCAAATCTCCGAGGTAAGAAGATTGTTTAAATACTGTGCCCACTTCTTTGCTATCAATAAAGCCATAAGAAACATATACATTTATTCATATGTATATACATTTATATAACGTTTGCTATTTTAATGGTCACCCAAAAATGGCAACTTAATGCAGAGAAATGTCCGGAGAACAAAGGCCCCAAGACTACTTGCGTCAGCTGTCGTCCAAATTCTCAGACAAATAGGGTGTGCGACAATAAGTATTCGAAACTGTTTGCTGAACGGGATGTTTGTCTGAAGTGTGCTCGCAAGCTACATAGGTTCTTGTGTACAAAACGTAACAAACGTCGCAACCTCTATGGACTGGATCAAGGTCGTGGAGTTGAACTGGCGAAATAGCAGGGCAATAAATAGTTCCCTTGGAAGTAGCATTATCACTAGCGGGGAAGGAAGGGAGCTTGAAGAGTAGGTTGAAAATGCAAGCAATGCCGTGTATGAGATAGAGAGAGAGGAGTAAGCACGTATCCTCCAAACGTTTCGACCCAACGCCTCCCATCTACCGTGAATAAATATGGGTACCAAAAAATAAACGGCACCAGGGGCTATAAATGGGATACATCAGCTGCAAACTGCGGGTTGATTGCTAAAGTAGTGTTTCGGGCTTATTTTGCCCTCATTCAGCCAATCATAACCCTGACCAGCAGGTGGGGCCAGAGACACAGACATGCGTACAGACACACCTGATGCAGTTGGTCCACCAATGGGGTCTACCAGACGGATTATAAGCACTTCATCAGCACCTGCATCAGCTTTTGTCCAAATTCACAGGCGAATAGGGAGCACCACACTGGGCAATCGATACTGTTTGTTGAACGGGATGTTTATCTGCGGTATACCCGCATGCTACATAGGCTCTTTTATACAAACCGCAACATGCGTCGCAGTCTCAATGTACTGGGTCAAAGTTCTCAGTTCAAGGCCACGAAGTCCAAACGGTTAAGTAGCGGGGTAATAAGTAGATTTCCTGAAAGTTGCTTACCCCTAGAGGCACAACAAAGAGGCTTAAAAGGTAGTTTGCCAGCAAGCAAGGTCCAAAATGCAAGCGATATCGTGTGTGAGACAGAGAGAGAAGAAGACATTATTGTAAAATATCTTCCAGAATTTTCGGCATAACGCCTCCCATTTACCGTGGACAAATATAGGTACCCAAAATGAATACCATTGGAGGTTTACACATGGGACACATCGGCCTTTAACTGCAACTGCCAGCACTATTAATATTCGTCGGCGAATATGGTGCAACATTTGCATCAAATTGCATTTCCTTCGGAACAATGTTAACGTAGTATATATATGACCTCTTAATTGTAATTCAAACAAACGAAGAGATGTAAAATAAGTACAAATTCCACGTAAATGGAGGGATAAAAAATTAGCGGCTTAAATTCGAAAAATCAGGTGGGGGGCACCAGAAGTAAACGCATTCGTGTGTACATAAGTAGAAATGACTGCATAATTGAAAATACAGTGAGTGACATGATCTGCCACTAACTGAGCAGAAGAAAGCATATTTTGTACACGTTTTCTACAAATTAATTTAAATTTATATGGTCACCGAAAATCAGTGCGAAAAATTCATGCTACGCAAGTAGTCATTTTTACCGAGTGTTGTTTCTGCAGGCGATCGAAAAGAAATGCATTTAAAAGCCGGCATCAAACCAAGTCCGAAATATTACTGGATTATACCGCAGAATAATCAATATTACAACCCCAACTAAATAATCCTCCCAAATCGAAAACGTACTTCAGAATTTCGGCCAACACTTCATGAGATCGGTCACTCACTGTAAGTAGAAATGACTGCATAACCGACGTTTTAACGCGGTAAATGAAATGCTTGCAGTTGAATTTGCAGAAGTTTACAATTCAGAGTGGCCCTTTTGGTAATGTTGTTAATTGAACAATATTTCTTAAAGGCTTGGAGAGCCACATCGTTTACTGGCGCGATATCGCAAATCGCGAAAACAGATTAGCAGAAAGCTGATGAAAGGAAACCCTAGGAGCAGCCATGAGAAATCCATGAACTAGGTGTGTACTACTTCGTCTAATTGCTATCTTAAGCGTGTAGTAAAGAATTCGTTCCTGTATACGCCTGTGACGCTTCTAGATCAGAAAGACAAATTGACGACCAACCACGGCTGGGCCACTGCAGCGCTGGTTTTGAAAAGTACCTTGCTTTTAAACACACGAAGGTCACAGACCTTCGTATTCACAAACCTAAGCAGTACAGATAAGACAAATCATCGAAGGCTTTACCTCCGTCGAACTTTGGCGCAGAAGCATTAGAGGAACAGGATAGGATACGAGCATCACACGGCCGGTCAGACATTTGGAAACTTGAGTTTCGATTTCATAGGCTCGTTCATCATAAAGCTCCAAATTTACTGGTTGCCGATAAATTGGACTAGCATATGATGCCAATGAAACGTAGTTAAAGAAAATACCGCCACGCTTTTGTCAAAAAACAAAGTCGATATACCTTGAATGAGTGTATTTGACCTGGCTTTTGTACTGGCGTCAAAATGCTCCACCGCAAATTCCTACACATCTTTACAACAGCGAATCAAGACGATGGTCGGATTTCAAAACGACGATATCCATAGCAGCCACTATAGACTTCGATAAAAGCCCTTATTTTAGTGAGGAGATGACTTTTGTTAATTAATACAAGTTTCTGTGTATCCCACCCTCATTTTACCGTAATTTCATGTGACTACAGATTTCGGTGAACAGGGAGCTTACCAGATGTCTAGCACCGAAATCCAAATGTTGCTGTATCCTTGTCGGATTAACTCCCGAAGTGGAACGACCCATCCTCCAGTTCGTGCGAATAGAAACACCGATAAGTCCAAAGGGGGTAGTCGAAGTTGATTACCCTCTTGAATTTATTATCATTTCAACTACGCCACATTCAGAGGCCGCCGAATGGGCAGTTCAAATTGGACGCATATTCGGAACATTGCTAATAGATAAGGTAAGAAAAAAGTTAGAGTAAAGACTGTAGTTTTATATTACACGATAATTCCAATAACACATGTATGTTCTGATAGAATTGCTGACGCGTGTTTCGTTGGCATGCCAGATTTATAGTTTTCCTTCAATGACTACGGCAGTTGACGTCCGATCTGGTGGCCATTGCAGAGTTTATGCGTTTTATGTTGAAATGAACTGCTAGAATTTTTGAATTTCATGCCGTTCCTTATTTAAAGTAGTAATTTCCCTACTTAACCATTCTTCATAGCCTTTTTACACCCTTCGCTCCGCCGAAGATACAGTTGCAGCAAATGATTACGAGCAAGGGTCTGATGCTAGCGTCTAGTGGTCATTCTAGCGCCATATTATTTTAGGGGTAAAAATCAGAGTTCACAAAAACACTACGACCGAGACAATTAACCAGAACCTGCACAAAATAATCGCGCTATTTTTGGAGAAGGAGGCGTCCGCCGAATCGTAGGATGTCCTTGAAATATCTGTGAAGGCTTTGTATTTTGCAATGTGTTTAATCAACTGCCATAAAAGGTGGGTTCGGTAATTTGTGTCTATCAAAACCTTCGAAGTAAGATATATTTAGAGGGCTTCTGGGCCACCTTTTTCGCCGCGATCGCAGTCTCGGTCATATTTGTAAACTCGCAGAACGAGAGACACCATTGCAGGCATGAACTGAACGTGGACAACGTGGGCCCTGACTATTTTCACTCTTTAAAATGTGTCTTACTATGGTACTTTGTTGACGACTGTCCAAGTACCGCATTTTTCAAGTTAAATTTGGTAAAATATTGAAAAGTTTGTTCCACTTTCATAGGTCTCTAAACTTACTGAAAATTATTTCTATTCCCTACCAAAGAACTCGGGTATAACTTAGAATGGGAACCAATTTCGTTATTTTACCTTTTTTAGACTTCGCTCCAAGACCCACTGATTGACTCTACAAGTATTAAGATGTCGCTCAAAATGTTAATGCTTCGCTGATTCCGTTTCTGGATTACGAGTTGGCGGAAACCAAACGGCACATAAGGCATCTACTTTTGCTGTCAAGCATTAAAATCTACACTTGACAGTAAGCCTTTCCACGTTTAGTGGTAGAATCTTTGCACGTATGGGGGAACTATGAGTACATTAGAACAAAAACTTGCCTGTATGCGGTATTACGTCATCTTAGGACAAAATATGGCAAGATCTTATTTCGTAACCGTATGTGTTAGGCGTTGGAGTTAAGGGTTAGGGTTATGAGTAAGATGTTAGGGTTAGGGTTAGGTGTTAGGCCGAAACCCCTTTTACCATTGGTCCCGCGAGACAGCCGGCTGGAGCCTGTCTACTGCAGGTACGGCTACGAAATAAGACGCGACCCAAAAATCTCATTTGTTGCAAATACCAATTTTTGTAATCAAAGTATCTATGTTTTTCTAAAAAAATAGCAAGCTTGTTCGCATTATGTTTTGCTTCACATACAGGTAAGGAGAGTTCAATTTCAAAGTGAATGACAAATTGTTTGATAAAAGTTTCCAGGTAAGAGTAGTGCCCTAACTTCACTAAACATCCATAGATGAGCGAACTTTGTCCAGAACAGTCGTTAGCATACGAAATTGGTAAAGTGCAATGTGGGGTTGATTTAGTTCAAATTGGTTAGATGGTAGTTGGTAGCTCTCCCGGTGCAGAAAACCCCCAGCTACCTGTCTTACGGGACCGGTGGTAATAGGGGATATGCGGGTGAGGCAGATGAGTGGAGGCGTAAATGGCGCTTGTAGGGTATGCCTGGAATTGACGTTCCTGGCAAAGTGGAAGCTTAATTTAAATAAGGTGAAAAATGCAGGAGGGTATAGAAATAAGCATGGATAATTAGTACGGTATGCGGAATAAATGCATCCTTGCCCCAGATTGGAAAGAATAGCAAGTGAATGCGAACAATCAATAGGAAGAAGGCAGTGTGTCTTAAGGTCATTCGGAAGTATGTGCGATAGAACTCTAACCGCCAGAATGGACATGAGAACACGAGAGTCAAGCAGCGGCACGCAGGACGGCATAAAGCAAGCGGGATAAGACTTAAATGCGAAAAATATGTTTGGGCGAAAGAGAAAAGCTGCACATAATAATGTATTGTCACTGTGGCCACATCTAGGATGAAAACTATGGCAGTAGTTGTTTCCTATACGTGAATGGTGTACTATACAATGTAAAGAGAAAGTAGCACTCTGTATATGAAGTTACAATTTGTTCTGCTTGCAGAGCCCAGTCTCTTAGAAGGCGAAGGAATGCTGGACCGCAAGTGGGCAGGCCGACAGATTATTCGCGGATCCTGGAAATAATCCAGTCGTCCTACCTAGTGCAGTATCTCCAGCAGAAAGGACTACTGACCTGTAGAATCTTATGTAGATTCCGAAAGGTCATGCCCTTACAAATACTGCGACAGCACACGGATGGTTATGCCTTCAGGTTACATCTGGGTACTGTGGTATGCAGCCTAGGATAGTACCTCTAAAATGAATCAGATACAGAACACCGTGCGCGCATGAAATTAGAACCATTATTAGAAGCATGATGAATCATTATCCGCCCAGGATAAATCTTTCGTCCTTTACTAAAGATTTCCCTGTAGGAGTGCAATACAATGAGTCTATATAGACATTTTTGCAGCGCCTCGTTCTCGGGGCGGTTAAAGTGAAGAAGAAAGTCATCCTGACAGGGCTTCTGCGCGTGCACACCCAGACATAATGAGAACGCAATCACAGAGCTTGAAATCGAGCCAGTAAGTACAATTGTAGAATCAGTGGGCAGGGCTACCAACTACCATCCTACCCTCAAATTTGTAAATTATTTGACTTAAAAGCATATTCCGCCTGAAAAAAGATAGTTTTTGACACGGTTTATTCGAATAAGTAGAGTAAGAAACGTACGAGGCGTCCCGAAATAACCTTGGTTCGCGTCACCGCGTATCTTAGGACAGAGTACATACTATACATACACCAAATTTAGTATGCATTTGAGTTATTCTACTTGACTTTTGCTCGAAGGCATTTTTAATATAAGTAGGAATAAGGTAACTTGCCTTGAACTCTGCAGGAGCTTTTGATCAAAACGTCTCAGACTGGGTCACAGTGTGCGTCGATCGGGCAGCGCAAAGTCCGCTCATCTCATTAAAATATCACTCAAAAAGTAGGTTTAGTGGCAGATCTAGGGGCAGTCTTCATGCCTCGACAGCAATTTGCGTCCAAAGTCAACACCAAGTGATTTAAAAGCTCGGGACAAGGGACTGATGCATAGGAGGGGGAGAAGCGAGTGAGGCCGATTCCGGAAAATTCAGTTATACAGCACTTCAGCATATTCTTCAGTGTAAGAAATTGAGAATAATTTATTTCATCACGACGCGCTAAATGGGGTTGGCCTGAATAACTGCCAACTGACTGAGTAACTTGATCTTCTCAGAAAAGAGAGTCAAGCTGGATGGCGTCACCTGAATATGATCCCTGTGGCATTGCCACTCCTATAGAGTCTGAGCAACCCTCTTTTATGAAATTCTGATGCATTTTTCAAAGACAGTTTCGTGCGTGGCACACTTATACGGCCTGTTTGATTTTGTCAATCCCTGCGCCCGAGTCCACGCTCGGTCATATTGACGTTATGTTATCGCAGGGCCTGAGTATATGGCGAGGAACGAGTGAGGTAGACGCTGTGCAAGTCTGTTATCACTGTAAACGAAATTACGGGCCGTTCACGGGCCTGTGTCCAGATTGCTGTGTTGTTCTCTGCAGACATCGTCGCATGCGATGGCCGAACGTTTGATTTAACTATAACATTCATCCATACGTAAAGAAATTGTTACACATCTGGTGAACGCCAGACATAACGGGGTTTATCAGACGCAAGCAAACATGCCAGTATTGAATCATACATAAAAACGCTACATCCTACCTACGAAACTTTCGTTCGCGCTGTTTTGGCCTCATTGGAACGCTCACAGAATTAAAAGTGGTGCCACAACGACTTGTGTCGAGGTCTCTCCAGACTGATGATATTGAAGAATTGTTTCAGGGTTTTGGGTAATATGAGTGTCTAGAGTGACAACTCTTAAGAGTTTAGTTAATTGGCAGACTAATTGGCCTTTAATGAGGGTATAAACCGCATCAAATTAATGCGTCCAGACATGGGGCTGGATCCTTCTAACACCGAAAACGTGATTTTTGAACACAAATTTATGAACATCGTTGCTTATAAATTTTCACAGACGTCAACTGCTAATATGGAGTAAATCAGTTATTAATAAGGTCCATCGACGAAGACCGAAATTTCATGCATGAATATGTGAGCCAAGATCCATCAGTCCTACTCTAAAAGCAGTATTTTATAAATCTAAAATCAGTCGGAAAAATTGTCCTTCTTCACAGCCGCAAAAGAACAGGGGATTATGCAAATCTAGCTTGGAGCTACTTCTTAATTCCATTCACCATAAGGTGGGGCAAGTTATTGAGTGTCCTGGTAGCCCAAAGACTCTAATCAGGCGTTACTTTACAGTATCTGATTTACTTTTTGCGTCGAGTTTTAATGATGTCGTCAAGACAGGCTCTTTATTTTTGTCTCATTATATTTCTAGACATTTCGCAAGGCCTGCGAGCATGCTGTGAACAGCGATGAAATTTACGCTGCATGCAAAGAACAACTAAAACACTGGGTGGTCCAATGCGAGTATACGGAACGGAAACGTAGAAGCAGCGCGTCCGAGGAATCTGATCCCTTCGAAGGAATGGAGCCAGAAGAAGGTTCGCACAATGCACCACTAAAATGACAACGGGGACACTTTTTGCTCCTAGGGATACTACTTGTTTATAGGAGTAGACATCAATTCTGTCACTTGGACTGCAAATTAATACCGTTGTCGGACAAAGATTGGTGAGGTTTGGTTCTGCAGCCCGACCTGAGTGATACCATATGGTTGGCTTATCAAAACAGTATTAATTAACATACCTAACTTGGACACTCGCTGTATTAGGAAAGGAAGGACAGTTCAAGCAGATCTCGAAGTACGCGCAGGGCAGCGAGTGAACGTGGTATGTACACACTCTCCCCGCGACACAGCCACTTGCTGGATTAAGAGGATAAGGAGGGCGCAATCAGAACTGGAAGGCTACGGAAGGAACCGCGTGCTAATTCGCAGTGCCTGACCACTGTAGTGGAATCGACGGACCAATTCCATTAGCAAGGCTACTTGGTCACTCGCTGGTTTAGGATAATAATGAGGACTCAAGCAGGGTTCGAAGCACGCGCAGGGAAGCGAGTGTAAACTGATACCTGAAGTAACCGAGGCTGACGTATAAACACTCATCTCCCGTGACACAGTCACTTAGTGAATTAAAATTGTAGGTAGGATGCAAATGTGTGATATTTGAAAAGTTAGCGTAATCGCATCACTAAGGTTTCTTGAAAGCTAGCCATATGGTATCAGTCAGGTGGGACTTCAGGACCAAACCTCTTCCAATAATTTAACTGCTGATTTCTAGGCACTTTCTATCCGTATAATTATCATTAGGGGCGCACACTTGTAGAAAGTACCGAGAAACATTGTGATCCATTCTGATGACTAACACTAGGAACAGGAACACTGCTTTAGGATAACAGTGTTCAGAAAAAATCGTTTATCTTCCAGGTAATGCAAACAAACAATAATTCTTTGGATGTCATGATGATAGGCACTAACCGCCAAATCCAAGCGGTTAAATATTTATGAGAATCCGCTCCTGGTGGCAGAACAAGCAGGAAATTGCGGGGCACGTTTGCGGTCGAAAATGTAGATAAGTGTAACAATGCTTGGGTGTTCAGAATCAACGTACAGTAGGTGGGCTAACTCATTAAATGTCAATCGAAATTCTGAAATCCGTTTTTGCTTCGAAAAGTGTAATTAAATAGGGTTGTAAAACAAGTCAGCCGGCAGCATAATTCTACAATATTTCAGTCACCTCAGGATGCCAGATTTCGAGCGAACTTCCTTCCGGCTGCAAACAAAAACTACACTCTGCAAAAATTGGTACTTAATTAGCATGAATTTTTCTCAATGATTTTTGATGCCCTAAAAGTCCAATTATAGTTCATGGAAAACATACATAAAAACATTCATTCTTTTGCTCATTCAGAAAACATTCACGTCTTCTAGTTTTATATTCGAAGGAGGAAGATAATTCGGTATTCATAAAGTTTTTAATCGCATGATTTTTAAATACCGTGAAATGGCCGTTCATAAAACTTTTTGCCTCTGCATTTACCAATGTGGCTTGCAAAGTTAACAGTATAGATCAGGTTCAACGCTGAATTTTATGAACCCGATATGGTCCTCCTTGATTATCGTAGAGAAATGTGTGGCTTTCCGTAGGCGGAAAACATACGGCTTGTGGTTTGGAAACCCTGAATGCAAATGTGACGGCGGAGCGGGTTCAAAACTATTCGAGAATCGGAAAAGTTTTTGCAAGCCGAATTATCTCCCTCCTTCGAGTATAAAACTAGAAGACGTGAATTTCTACTGAAAGAGCAGAAGAGTGAATATTTTTATGCACGTTTTCCGTGAAATATAATTGGACATTTGGGACATCGAAAATCAATGAGAAGAATTCATGTTACTTAAGTAGTCATTTTTTGCTTGCACCTGGCATGAGGTTCATTCGGAAGCCGGCATCCTGTGGTAACTGAAATATTATAGAATTATGCTGCAGGCTTATTGGTTTTACAATCCTAGATAATTACTCTTTTTGTAGCGAAAACTCATTTCGGAATTTCAGTTGACATTTCATGAGTTAGCCCACCTACTGTACATCTATTTTTGCAAGAGGCCGTGCGAGTTGATAGCGACCGACAGTACAGATCTAATGTAGTGATGAAAAAAAGGAGATGTTAATCTGCGACATGTTTAGGTTTTCCAAATGCACTTTGGGAACGGAACATTTTTTCATGCTACACATACGCGACATATGACGAGAATTTAATGAGAGCAGAGGTGTATTTCACTTTTTGGGTTTTTGCCCATTTGAACTTATCTGTTGACTAACGATCAATCTGCGCATGTTTCTTGTCATATTGCCATTTTGTGCCCTCGCAGAACCACTCGATCCGTCCATTATTTTTGACTCTGCCTCCAGCAAGGAGAAAATAAAGTCGTGGACAAGCAGCTGTTATCATCAACTCTGTCCACCCTTACGTGATCTCGCGCTCGGATTAGTTGATCTTGTAAAGCGGTACCCTAGTGATTTCAAGGATGCCTTTTCCAAAGGCAATGCCAGTGTGGCTTTCGGAAGCATTCTATTCGTCTACTTTGTCATCTTCTCGCCAGCTATCACCTTCGGCACTCTGATGGGTTCGCACTATTTATCCTTAACTCTTTTTTGTTTAACGTTTCGTTTAACAAAAATCCGCCATTTTCTGCGTAACTTTAAAAAATGCCATAGATAAAATAGCAGAATAGAGAGCCGCGATATATTTTTGGGCTTCGCAATGAGCATTTAAAGCCATTTTTATTGCTTAATTTTCGAGCACATGTTTCAAGATCTTGTCACGTCGTTGTATTGTTCAATATATGGTAGATTGAAATAACGAGAAATGTGCTTGGCTTAACTGATAAAAGTATCACAGAAATAGAACGTTCAGTAGGTCAACATATGTGCGGGCTAGCCAATTACTACTAATTTGGCAATATGTACTTAAAATAATGCAAAGTACCTTATGAAAAAGCATGAACTGTGCACCATTATCCCCACAATTTCAGAAACTGCTTGTTTCCAATACATATTTTTAGGACAACAAGTAGACCCTGCATACACAGTATCTAATAGTATCTTGACCAGCGGAATCACGACGTTACTTCATAGTCTCTTTGCGGGCCAACCAATCGGTATTATTGGACCCTCGGGGCCAGGATTCATCATGGAAAAAATCATTGCAAAAGTGAGTAGAGGCCTTTTAATTTTGTGGGAAAACGTTTCCATTATTTGTGCCGAATTTGAGAGCAAAACTTAGAATGTGACAATATCTGTAATTCGACTATGCACGTAGACAATGAATTGAGAATATGTTCGCGCAACTAAGACATCAAAACACTTTACGTGCAGTACTTCATTAAATTTGTCCTTTCTTGATAAGCTATTTCATTTGCAGAAAATGGACGTTGCCCTTGATGAATACCCTAGAAAATTTTAAAATTTAGATGGCGAATATAAGACGGTTAGCGGGTAATATGTGGCAAACTCGTCGAGGGAATATAAGAAAGTATTCTGATTATGCAAACTGATCGCCACCCTGAACTTACATCCCGATAAACGTAATGCTCGACATCGGCGCTAGCTGAAAACATGTCTTCCAATTGGCGTCAGGATGCAGACGTTTCAGGAAATGGAAGGTTTTTTGAACAAATGGGAGAAAAGTATTTCCAACAGATATAAATTTTTCTCACCTGATGAAATTCGGTCCCAGGAACCAGCTCTGAGACGTATCCATGAACATCTTGATACATGTGCATGTTCAGTTTTTGCTATGGTTATGAAACTGGAAATGTGCAGTTCAGAGGAGTTCCAACAAGAATTTCCGAATTTTTGTCAAAAAAGTGACGTCTAGGCTGGGAAACTCAGGTCATACAGTGCTTATTCAACTCCATTTAAATGGTGCTTTTTATTGCCTATGGAATTATATTTATGGGCCTCAGAAAACATTGCATCGTCGGAGTTTAAAATAGGGAGGGTTGCTGAGCGTTCGCACGGGTGTTCGTCTTGCCGGATCGAAATTCCATCTCACGCATTTCAAGACGTTGAACTCTGTAGTTTATTTTTCGTTTTTGTTGTGTGGCACAATTGCCCTTCTTTGCAGGCTGGTGACATCGGTCAAACCCGACCTTGCCACCGTAGACGGAGAACACGTCACGCAGAACCTTGCGATGACGCTTGGCTCCTCCCTTACCGAGTCCTTTACCACCTTTACCGCGACCAGACATGACGATGAATACGCGTATTCATCGTCATGTCTGGTCGCGGTAAAGGTGGTAAAGGACTCGGTAAAGGAGAACACGTCGCCTAGGAATGTATATTTTTTTACAAATCACATGAAAGTATTCTTTCTTGCATTCATTTGAAAAAAAATTATCATTTCTTCAGTGTTATATTCAAAAAGGGTGTATATTCAGATTTTGAAAGTCTTCCAATCCCTGAAAGATTTTAATCACTATCTGCAGCTGATTTCGCGTTGTGGGTTTTCGGTACAGAAATTGTGTACTTTCTACGTGATCAAAGTCATATATTTCTTTGCGTTACTAAGAGATACCATAGGGGACTCAGAAATTTGCAATAGTGGTGGTCTGGGTTGTGTACTTCTTGAGCAACATTAGTAAACGTACAGATAAAATGCTATTGAACGGACACTGCGCGGTCGTAAAAAACTCCTGACCAGAAAATTAATTTAAGACAAAAATATGTCCCTCCTCTGAGTGTGACTGTTCAGGAAAATATGGGTCGCTACCAAAAAATTCAAAAACGAATATTTTACTGCGAGATTTTTTGCAAAGCATAGTTAATCCCATTAGAGCATCGCAAATAAATGGAAAAGATGAATATTACATTGACAGTCATTTGTTACCGATTTCGTTTTCGCAGGCGGCTGAAAATAAGTACATTCAAAAGCCAGTATCCTGTCTTGTATGGCATACCACGAGATTCTGTCGTTTGTTAGTTAGTATTACAACTCTTACGTAAGTAATCCTTCCAAATCGAGAACGCATTGCGAAATTTAGGCGGAAATTTCATGAAATCAGTCACTAACTCTATGTCTGAAATAGATTTTCAGATGACGCCGCGTTTAAGGGGGCTAAGAGTTTGACTGGGCAGAGTATTCAGCAAGCGGCGAGGTCGTGAACGACACTACAACCAGTGACTGTTGAGCAAGTATTATGCACTGGCAAAAACTACTGATAAATTTGCGGCGCTTAAACGCCAACTAACAGTCGATTGCATTTTTAGTCATCGTCATCTCAATTTTTCCACTGAGTTTTGGCTTGAAGAGGACTTGCGAAGAAGCATCCGCCACAATACTTTTTCTTACTCACTGGATGTCTGTCAGACAGACTGGGCACTAGACGCCTACGCTTTTTTATTTAAAAAAGAGAATTGCATCGATAAAACTTGGTAAGTGATAGTTTGAACAAGTCAGACGTTTTCCACGCCACAATCATCCCAGTTAATTATTTAGTACATGACGAGCTACAGCGGCAAGCTCCACAATCATTAGGTGGAAATATTAAAAGTCCTCGAAGTTGTACTTTAAATGATGAGTCATGCACCACGAGTACATTTTCGTGTCAATCAGCTGAGTATTTGTTTGCCGCTCTTGTTGGAACATTACGATGGCAGGTGTTTAATCTTGCCTTCTACAGGAAGCTAAGGAAATGAACATGAATTACTTCATCTTTCGAGCATGGGTTCTGATTTACGCGATTATCATGGGATTTGTTCTGTTGTCGCTAAATCTCTCCGGCCTGGCAAAACATGCAAAAAAGTCGATGGAAGAACTATTTAGTGCATTTATCTCGGGCTTTCTCATCATCAAGGCCATGTTTTCTTTATTCAGGGTGAGTTGGACTACATTAACCTCACCTGTTCAGAACCTCCATGCATTAACTTTGCAGTGAATGCAATTTTTTATGTATTTTCCCCCGTTTTGATAATACTTGATTACGTGCATTCTACTGTAAACCTGTTCATAAGTAGATTGTTAGTTCTCATGGGGTTACTTTAGACCGTCTCGTTTAATAAAACTTTGCTTACCAAGTTAGCTGTAATGTGCTCATTCGTGTCATATTTGACTGCGTTGAAATGGTCTCTAGCAGTGTTTTTTGTTCACGTTATCTCCGTTAACCATGAACAAGCCATCACGAATATAAAGTCATGTAACACACACTGATACCCTCAAAGGAAAGGCCTACTTAGGGTTGCTTTTCACAGGACCGGGTGTCGATGGATGAGACGAAAATGTTTGCAGATCGTTGACAGGACTACGTTCTGGTTATTATTTTCTACCTATTAGCCCTGGTGACAACACAAAATAAAGCATTTCGCGATGATTCATAAAAATCGTGCAAAGACTCACTAGAAGTTGACGTCGCTTTCTAGCTTTTAGTTGGTAGTAGTTAAATATATTGGGACCCACGTTGTAGTTGTGTGGTCACATCTGGTTATCAATACGCCTGGATGAATGATGCTCAGTCTTGTACTGAAGGTCATGCCCTGCCACGCACATACTGCCGGCAATTACCATGGGTTGCATACCAGTGTCGCAACACTCCGTTACTGATGCTAGTATTATTGCAGTTAGTTACCCATACTGTAAGCGTTGGTAGAGTAGCATTGGCAGCCGTGGTGGCGGTGGTGGCGGTGTTAGTAGTAGTAGTACTAATATTAGGATTATTAGTAGTATTCGCCGTATCAGTGGTGGTAGACGGGGGAAAAAAGTTTTCTTCAGTGTTGCGACACTGTATTCCCGCCAGTGGTAGTAGTATTAGTAGTAACAGCGGTAGTAGTGGTAGTAGTAGCAGTAGTGGTGGTAGTAGTAGTATTAGTGGTAGTAGTAGTAGAAGTAGTAGTAGTAGTCCGCCCATAAGACAGGCTGGTGGGGGAATAGACAACTATAAGTGTTGCGACACTGTATTCCCGCCTTACCGTGTACGAAAATTATACAAAGTGGGTATAGCGGCACACATTGGGACCCTTTTTCCAACAGGACAGGCGGATGGGTGCAGGACACACCTTCTGAGGCGGGTGTTTAAAGGCAAAGCGACGAGAAGTCAGAATCGTCTCCACCATCAGGAAGGACTTTGTAAAGCCTACCACAGGGTGTACCTGACCATCTCCTGCACATGAAACGCCACTCAGTAGGAAAGACTCCGTCAGCAATATCAGTGCCTACGTCCCCTCAACGACCAACACCGAGGATATGAGAAACAATTTCTGCAAAGCCCACACACCCTCGTAACAACCATATCGAACGCGGACAGACTGGTTTTCGACTCGCGTCGGCACAGACCACGTTGTCCGGGAGAGAGTACTAGGTCTTCTCAAGATCGGTCGACAGTTCGACCGTCGTACCCGGTGATGTCTACCGTGCAGCAGACACGGTTACTTTCGCGTGAAGCAGTTGATAGTGGGAGTACACTTGCGCAGCATCCACTACACTCTCTCCTCCTCCCCTACCGTGGTCCGGTCTTAAAACATAGTCGAAAAGACCGGAGGCGATAGATGACGCATGTGGCCGTCACACCCGGACCCGCACACACCAGCACACTCCCTGGTTGAGGATTCTAGCCAACAACGACAGCGCCATAACGGGTCGGAAGGAGAGGGGGTGACTGGGCAGGCATGCTCACGATCTGAATACCCAGCTGGAGCGCAAGCGCATCTACTGGCAGGGAACGAGGTGCCCTAGAGGCGGCAGCGCACACCAGACTGCGAGGACCATGGGTTGCTGATCCTGACATAGAAAAAGCTTACAATCCTACAATCAGTAATTACAACAGCAACGACTTTCTCCGGTAGGTCAGTGCGGAACACAATCTTTTCCCCGCCGACACCTTTCGTCTCCCAATGCGCGAGATGGCAAGTTTGGTGCACTCACAGCATGCCAACTCCTGGCCTTTATCCCAGTTCTTAGACAAGACTGGCGCCAAGTGCTCGCAACTGTGGTGATGTACGGTGTTGACTGCTGGACGGATCATTGCATTGCCATCTCCTAGATATAAATTCAGAGGCAATCACGCGGGTGACCGTAAGGCAGGTAAGTTACATACTGTATTACCTGACACGGCTGAGCGCCGAGTGAATGTAACAGCTGTATGAACTCTAGCCTGGCAGAAAAGCAAACCCTGGAAGCATATATAACTGTCAAAAGCCAGTAAAGGAAACTGCAGAATATTATCCAGGCCGCTGCAATAGGAGCCCTCGGACGCGCATGCCGTCAACACCAGGATTGTCTTAGTGACGGCGACGGATAAATTCACACTTTCATATCCGGAGCAACGCAGACTACACATATAACGTCAAAATGTTGCATACTGATAGAAGTGAATAGGCGAGTTCCAGGGCGCGGTTCAGAGTGCGGATCGGGCCAGTCGACTTCTTTTTCCAGTGGTTGAATCTCCTTCTCCCTCTTTGTCTTCCTTCCTCCCTCTTCTTCTAAAACCGCGTATCCCAGATGCCGACGGCTAGAAAGCAGAGGATGAAGGAGATGCAGAACGCCTGGCTACTCGCAAAGCAATGCAAATGCGGGTATATGTCAACCAAGGTGGGGTAAATGTATTCGCATCCATTAAAGTCGTCTGCTTCATATAAGTCAAAGGGCTGCTCCGCACTCGAACGGGGGGGGGGTGGAGAAACCTTGCTGATGCGAAAATCAAGGTTTATGAGGCTTTAGATCATGCACTGCCAGGTCGTCCTCAGTTATTTGTCAACAATATGCGAGCTAGCCATTTACCGGCGATTTAAAATGGGCTCCATCAGCGATCTCGATCGTCCGTCCTCCCTCTCTTTGATAGATCAGTGCAACAGGCATCCAGTGGAAATCGTATCCGTATTTGGCGCAACAAAGTCTGCAAGTACAGAGACCCATAGCTGAGAGAAGAGCTTGCCTCATTACTCTCTTAAATGTGAAAACAAGGATAAGTCACAAAAAATTTCAAGGATGCCATCGTCCTGAAATTTACAAACGTAAGAAGAGCCAGAAGATATTTGATAACCACAAAGGCATCTCTCTCCGAAACATCGTATAAACAAGCTACGTCGTGTTTTACTCAATCGTTTGTGCACTCGTCTGGGCCAACGACCCCATCCAGTGCCGATTCCGTAAAGGCCGCAGCACAACACACGTGTCGTTCACGACCGGCCAATCGCAGGAGAAGTTGCAGGAAATGAAGATCAGCTGCTACGCCACCTTCTTTTGACCGGATGAAGGTCCTAGACACAGCGAATCGCGTCGGGTGTTGTAAAAACAGGCTGAAAAGCGAATACTATGGTCACTTTACTCAAATGATAAGACTTATTTACGACAGGATAATGACTCGCGCCAAGGACAACGGAACGCGTGTATAAAGTACAAACGACGTGATTCTCTATCGAATGAGTAAAAGAAAACATTTTTTGTCCATGTTTTTTATGAAATATATTTGAATTTATAAGACCATCGAGAATCAATATTAAAGATTCATGCTACTTTAGTATCCATTCTTTTCCGAGTAGAGTTTCTGCATGAGGCCGAAAAAAAGTGCATTTAAAAGTCAACATCCTGCCGAGTTCGAAGTATTATAGGATTACGCCGCAAGATAATCAGTATTACCAATCCCCTTCAGTAACCCTTCCCAATCGAAAACGCTTTTCAGAATTTCGGCCTACATTTCATGAGATCGGTCACGCATTGTATTTACGACGGGATGATGGCTCGTACCAAGAACAAAAGGACAATTTCTAAAGCATTCGCGGCGGTCATTGGGGTTAAGCACGGGCTGCGTACCTGCTCCAACCTTATTCAGTCTCCCAGGAACCCACGGAAATTACGAAACTGGTGGACAACCCTCTAACCTCTTTTACATGAGAGAATCTTTAAGCGTATCCAGGGTCAAAGCCCACAACCTACTGTTCGTGGATGACTGCGAGGTAAACACCATAACGAAGGAAGTCGTGAAGCAGAGTGCGGAATTTCTCGGCTCCGGATGCCTTTGCTTTGGCCTGACAGTCAGCACAAAAAGACAGTGATGCTGCACCAGCCGATGCCAAGCGTTGGCTTCACCTAACCCTATTTCGACGTCAGGGGAACTCCCAAACAGAAGTGGATAAAGTTCTGTACCTTGGGTGTACGCCCTCAAGAAACATCAGCATCGCAGACGGAATTTTAAGCCGGATCCACAAAACCAGTCGAGCATTCGGGTAGCTAAAGCACTCCGTCTGATACTGTTGCGGAATCCTGCTTAATATAAAAGAGAAGATGTAGAGAGTCGTTGTCCTGGCGAAACAAATGTACGGGACAGAGGCGTAAACTGTTTATGAAGCCCGGGCGAAAAGCACACAACCACTTTTACCTCAACGGTCTCCAAAGAAAACTGAATGTGAAATGCCACGTAAGGGTCTCGAACGTTGAGATCCTGCAAAGCTGAGGTTTATACGACTGCGATAGACAGGCCATTTCATGAGAACGGATGACAAACGCCAGCCCAAGTGTCTGTGCTCCGCCGACTTAACTGCAGACTGTCAGAGACAAGAAGTATAATTTTGTCAGCCAGTGCGTCTACGTCCATCTTCGGTCGCCTTGACACGCTCTGGCCATCGAAGCCTAGTGGGCGAGAAAAAAGTGCGGTGAATGTGAGCAGGTGTTTCTTACTATGAACTAACTGATGCGAAAGTCACCGGTCCTGGGCCGACTATGCTGTAGGCTACACGATGGGACGTCGTTGCTGGCGGCAGCCAAACTGTCATGTGTTTAACCAACACCTTGGTCTATCCTTCAAGCAAATTATGATGACTTTAAATATCGTGGAGATTTCATATTCATCCTTTGCGTTGCAGCCATAAAAGCTTAGTGGTCTTAGTAAAACCTATTTTTTCATTCCACAGTTTATTCCACAAACGCTGCCTCCACTGAACACAACACTGGGCCATTCGGGAGAAGCCGTTTGGCATAAGGCAGCAGAATCAGGCGTGGACGTATTCATTGCCCTACTAATGGTCTGCTTTTCAATGACAGTTGTAAGGTTTAAGGGAAGTCACTTGATTCGACGCCGGGTATGTATGACTTCAAGTTGTTTAATTTTACTGACCTAACCTTAAAAAATACCATATCCGCACAGATAATAACTGCAAACTGATGGGATGCACGATGCTAAAAAGGGTATCGGAGATGAAACTCGCCCACTTAAAACATACTCAAGATTGACAATTGCCTAAAAATTATTTATTTGGCAAACACGACCTTATTGGGCAATTACGCACTCCCTACCTTCTCTTGTAAACATTAACAAGCCAGAATCGCTTAAAAAGACGTTTTGCTGCGCATGAAGGCCCATTATTTGATTCTGCAAAATATAGTTCAGATTCTTCTTGCAAAAATTGCTGTTTGTTTCTCAAATACCACACATGACAGCAAATTCTTCGGTCTTTGTGGCAGTAAGCACAGACGTTATAGTAGCTCACTGTCCAGAGTAGCAATCGCCATCGCTAGCCCCGCCAGGATACATCACGCTGAGGTTCTGACTGTGCATCCGTAATCTTGAAACCTCAGGCAATAACATAACAAACTTTATTCACTAAAAGTACGAAGTATTAGCTCATGTAAGTAGTTAAGCACGACATGCACCAAATCTCATGGTATTTTGGATGAAATGGTTCCATGAACTGACTGCTATTGGCGATTGTCAAAATGTAGCTGTAAGTCAGATAAATTTGGAACATAATTGCACATTGGTTGGTGTCCGATGGAACACAGGTCAAAGGCCTTCATTATGTTCGTTTGTACCGCACAATGAGGTCCAGCCAAGTAACGAACACTGTTCTGCTTTTTTCGAAGTTCAAAGGTGGTCATGAATTTTTATTTATCTCGTAATCAAGTTGAACAAATTGCTTCAGCGTTGGCAATGCTGGGTAAAGGGCACTGCGTTTAAAAGCCTTGGTTGGTGACTAATTTTGACACACAGTCGATGTTTAGCATGCTCATATGACTTTAAAGCGCATAATCATAATCATCATCATCATCATCATCATCATCATCATCATCATCATCATCATCATCATCATCATCATCATCATCATCATCATCATCATCATCATCATCATCATCATCATCATCATCATCATCATCATCATCATCATCTGTATTTTGTAAAATAAGTTTCAGAATTTTCCCAACGATACGCAATTAACTAGGCAAAAACACAAGTGACTCAGGCTTGAAGAAGTACTAGAGCCTTATAGGTGTAAGTTTTCGAAATCCACGTTCGTAGAAAAGATTACCTGCGAAACGTCTAGCTGACAAGCTTTTTCAGGTTGCATAATGTCTGTTGAACGTTAAAAGAAAAGGACTTACCTATCACCAGAGCGGCAGTGGAAAATAAAAGAACTGTTAACACTTTCAAAAAAATTCCGGCTAGATTGCAGTTGGTAGCCAGGCCCTGTATTAGAGGTGGCTGGGGGGGGGTTGTTTACTGGGCCTATTTTGTGGGGTCCCGTAAGCACATCTGACCTATTTGGCTTCCGTTTTACGCTTGAGGATAGGATTAGGTTACCGGTTAGTGGTTTTCGATTTTCGGGTTAGGGTTACGCATTTAGGCTTAGGTTTTCGAGTTACGGTTAGGGTTTGAGCGTATGATTAGGTTTCAGTATTACGGTTAGGTTTTTCAGTTACGGCTATGTCTAAGGGCTACGGTTACGTTTACGATTTCGGTTAAGGTCAGGGTTAGGGTTGCCGTTAGGGTTAACGGTTAACGTTTCATGTTGGAGTTAGGGTTAGGTTTAAGGCTAGGATTAGGGTTAAGGTCGCCACCCGCTTCCTCATTCCTGGCTACCAACTGCGATCTAACCAAAATTCCTATGCGCATTGAGTTTTCAGTTGACATCCTCGTGAGTGCGCAGAGCACATCCGCCAAGAAATATATTAAGTCGAAAAACCCCATGTTTGTGCGCGTACCATTCCATGTGCCAGTTAGTAAGTACCGATCATGGCCTGACAAATGGAATGATTTCCGGCTTGTTTTCAGTCGCGGTACAGTGATAACGAACTCACAGGTCGTGAATAAACGGGCATATTACTTATGAGATGATCACTTTGCCAGCCGGTAGTGAGTTGATGCCCGACCAGCTTAACAGGCACTCTGGCTTGCAGGCGTGTAGTTGATATGTTGCCTGGTAAGGAAGGATAATAACTTTAAATGTGCCCTTTCTGTCTGCGGTATCATTGGCAACATTCGATGACTAATGATTAGTGGTTGCTATGTGATCGTTCGGTGGTGAAAAAGGGGTTTGAATGTTTAGTCTGTCTTGATTTATGAAGGTCGGTCGCACGCATTTTCGAAGACGCACTATCGAAAATTTGTTTGAATGCATCTTCCAAATTTTAGAATTTGCGTAAGTGGTGCTAGCCATCGAAAAACTTTTAAAGGGTCTGTTTTAATAAGAGGAAAGATTGACCCGAAAGTTTTTGATTAATATTCAAAATTTCCAGAACTTGTTTGCTAGAAGTTGGCCTTGAAGTTACATTCCTAGTTTAATGGACATCCCCATCCACTGAGTGCGCTTTTTAAAAGCAGATCTTGGCGAAGGCAGTTTTTCCGATAATTACTGCATGGTCTGACGAGGATCTGCCTCAGTGGTTGCGCACTAAAGGTCATTATCCCGTTCCAGTGGTCTTATTGGGCGAAAGGAATAGGAGTGTTTGAAATCGCCAGTACGCAGTTTCCCAAACAAACGATGACACTTTCGGAGGCCTAGAGCATTTAAAACACTTTAGATTATTTTGGTAGAGGTTTTTGCGTTGTCTCCTTCGTAAAATGCGCACGGCATGCAATGAGGAGCATGACTGTATTCGGATCATATGCCTCCCTTTTTGTTGGGGACTATTAAAAAACAGCATTTATACGAGATTTGCAGAGCACATCGTTCAAATAAGGCAGGCATAAACAGTTAATAACTATCAAATTAAGACCTCTAAAACTCTGAGACCTTGTATATACTGCGGTGCCTACAATACGGGTCACGAAGTAGATGCGTTGGACTAACACGGGGGTCATATCCGATTCTGACAGGCGCAACCTAACAAATGACAACATTCGAGGTGGGGTGTGGTGGCTGCCCAGTGGTCGGCTCACGTCGTACGCACCGGAATCTCTGTTGCATTCCCACTTTGTTGTTGGTTAAAATCCTGGTCAGGCTAATAAAGCTCTTGTCCCACCGATCGTGTCTCCTTCTTCAAGACTACTTCCTGGGACTCGTTTCTTCGCTTCTATTGGCAAAATGCTGGTCACTTGTTATGTGGAGCGTCAAGGTGCGGACTCGGCCGTGCCATCCACCTGCGTCCTCCCCGCCTCCGCCTTTTTGACTCTGTCTTGACACCGGGTGCAGGTGGGGAAGGCGAAGGGAGTGCGATAGAAGCATCGCAAGTCGAAATCCACCATAAAGTAAATCACGAGCAAGGTACCGTGCCCGCTTCACCTTACTTGGAGTACACGGTTGACATCGTCGGCAACGACGGTCGAACTGTCGCGTATACTGCGACGCTCAAATATGCTCCTAAAATGAAGAAAATCCGAAATAGTAGGAATATTTTCGGATATTTTTGTGACACTTCCAAAATAGGAAAGCTCACATACCCTCTAAAGATAACAGAATATATTGGTTTAGTTTAATTCGGCTAGAAAATAAATGGGTACTCATGAAGTAAACTCAAATGTATTTGTGATGTAACACAGCTGACAAAAAAATGTTGAATGTTTTTAGGTTTCAAAAGAGTGTGCATTTGCCAATTTAACCGGATAAGAAAGAAGAAAGTCTGCATTGTAGTGGACTACACCATTAAAGATTCGCGTATCTCTTTCTCCTGCGACAGTGTTGGAGTACGAGTTTATACAATAAATGTAGGGCATTTGATGAACAAACTCGACAACCTTTTTTCTACAATTCAGATTTGTCGTCGCACTTGTGCTTTTACAACTCCAAATGATTTTCGATCTCCAGGTCAACTGTTATGCATGACATTTTTTCGCAACTGCTCTAAATAAAGCTTGCCCGAAAACGAATTTGGCATTTTCAATCATACACATAAGGTGATGACCATCGTGAAGCTTCTAAAAGAAAGTGTTCCAAAGTCACTTTAACTTCTGCATATCCTTCGTTCACAAGTTAACCAGCAGACACACTTCTTCCTCTTCAAAGGTAAGATTTTGGGTAGGTGCTATGAACGTTCCGCTTGGGATGATTGCAATGTCGGCCGTGAACCGCATATTCTTCTGGGCTTATGAAATTTCCAGGTTGCGCATTCCACCCGCGAATCACCTCAATTACTCCTCCTGGTTTAATGTGCCCAACTTTTCTCAGATGACTAACTACGGCACAGTCTCAGCTTCTTACGCTCAGGGGCGCGCGGCTATCTTCGGACTCATTCTCGGTTTCCTCATCTTTGTCGAGATTGCACTGAACGGGTAGGTTTGTACACATACGCACAAGATGCTTAATGATGTACAGGTATCAAAAGCAGAATAACTTTATCTTAGAGGACAACTGGGAGCATGATTGCCTTAGGTAATTGCGACGGAGGTCGATGGGAAAATATCAAATATATTAGCCTCAGAAGCCTCCGTTGTATACAAAGAACACGAATATGTAGACACACGGCTTGACGATTCATCTTCATTGGAACTACCCAGCTTCGAACAATATTGTCTCTGAAGTTTTGAACTATTTTCTAGCAGTCTTTTTGCAAGGCACAAGGACAAAATTTTTGAAAAAATACCTTTAAAAATAATGCACAAGTCAGGTAACGAGAAGATTCGCATTAGACAAAGGAACTAACCTTCCTCTTTCCTCTGGTGAGGTTGTACCTGCTTGAGTGTTCGTAAGGTTTGATTCCTGTGCCACTTTCAGTATTGTACCCCTGCGTGGAATGTCAAAGAAACCAAGTCCGATCGTTGTCGATCATGTGCTTGCCAATATCGTTTATCCAATATTGGCTCTTTTCCTTGGACTGCCAATTATGTCCGGAGTGCCAATACGCACGATCGCAAATATGGTCGCTTTGGCTAAGATGGAACCGCATCCAGCTCCAGGAAGACCGCCAAAGTTAGTGGAAAACTGTAGAGTATTTAGAAAATGCATATTTTGTCTGGTTGTTTCAAAGACCGACGACCAAATTCCACTTGATGACACGGTTATCTAATGAGAGTGCCAAAAGGGTGTTTAGGAGAAAGAAACAATTTCATGATAACTACCTAAAAGTATGGTTTACAATAACGCTTTCGAGGGAAGAATGGTCTTTGCATTTTTTTGTGAACCGTAAATTAGATTTTTGTAAACTGAAGTAAGTTCGGATTGTAATAGGAATTGCAAAGACTTCTTCTATAATTTAAAGTGATCGGCAACATATTATCAATTTTCATCGCAGATATGTTGGGCCAAACGACTACTACGTGAATTTATGCTACGTACAATTTTTAAAATTATCGATTTAAAATTTATGTGTTGCAGTGTTGACAGCTAATAGTTTTCTAGGACGAAAAGTGTTTTTTACCCTTGGATACAAAGAAATAAAGGCTAGATCGCAGTTAGTAGCCAGGCCCCCTATTACAGGTGGTTGGGGGTTTGTTTACTGGGGCTTTTTTGCGGGCCTACATAATCACATCTGACCCATTTGGCTTCCGTTTTACGTTAGGTTAAGATTAGGGTACCAGTTAATGGTTATGCCCTTTAGGCTTAGGTTTTCAGGTTACGGTTAGAGTTAGAGTTGACGATTAGGTTTCAGTATTACGGTTAGGTTTTACAGTTAGGTTTATGTCTAAGGGCCACGTTTACGTTTACGATTTCGGTTAGGATTAGGATTAGGGTTAAGTCTGCCGTTAGGGTTAACGGTTAACGTTTAAGGTTAAGGTTAGGGTTAGGGTTGAGGTCGCCCTCCGCTTCCCCATTCATGGCTACCAACTACGATCTAGCCGCGATACCTTTGACAATGCAACGCTCCCCGAATTCGACCCTGCCTTATAGACGGCGTCTGGGTGACTAGTTGAAGTTTTGAGGTGGATGCAGTGAGAACTGTCCTCCCCCCGGGGGGAAGCACCTTTCAGCCTACCAACTGTCTCGCGTGATTTCGTGGGTCCATCCGTGACCGAAAACAATTGAGGGCGACCTTTTGTGATACGGTTCTCCTGTGGTTGCGACATCCTGAAGGTGAAGCAAGAGACTATGGTCTTCTCTCTCGTACTACAGGTTGACTTACAATAACCTTTAAGGGAATTCGGGTTGTTACTAGGGTTCAAGTTAGGACACCATCACACACCTTCCTCCACCAACACCTGCATCACACAACATCATCACTCCTACCAGCAGCATCCAATTGCCACCTCCCAGGCAAGTGGGAAGTGTGCGTCTCGGTTCCGTCTCCATGCGGCTCCTTTGTCGCATGTGTAACTCGAGTCTGGACTATCACGGTGCGTCATGCGCCGCGACTTAGAAGGCTGCTGACTGACGCCCCAACGCGGTGCACGCAGTCCGTTCAGTTGTTTGTACGGAGTGGCGGACTGGTGGGCTGAGAGCCAGGCTGAAAGGGCTCCTTCCTAACGTGACTTCCGGCACTCTCACGCATGTAAGATGTACGCCGCTCAACGCCCATTGTATAAAATCCTGGTGCTTGTGTTTGGGGGGCCAGGTCGTGCATGTGGCGCGCGCAGCCAAGGTCACTAGATATGTCAGCCACCGCGCCCATTCCCTGCACCAGTCAACTGGTCGACTCAGAAAGTGGCTGGGGCCTGGGGATGGGAAGGGAGAGTGAGGTCAACGAATCAGGCGCAGTTTCCTCACTATAAACAATCTGACGTGCTTGACGCTATCACGGTGCGTTAAAAGCTGTGGCTTGGAGAGTTGCCAACTGGCGGGATAACTTGGATCTCGCAGTCGGCCCAGTGATGTATGGAGTGGTTGACTGATGGTCCGAGACCTGGTCTGCAATGGCTCCTTATTAGTGTGGCCTTTATGGCGCCCGCACTCCGAGGAGCGGGGTGTGACGGCATGCCTAGATGCGGCTTCGACCGCGCCGGTTTCCCCAATTGTTTCTGTTGGTTAAAAAACCTGGCCATTTGCTGTGTGGACCAGGGGGTGCGGAGCGGGGCGCCAAGGTGCGGGCTAGACTGTGCCATCCACCTGAACTCTCCCCGCATCCAGTCTTCTTGACTATGTCTTGACACCGAATCCAGGGGGGGGAGAAGAGAGTGCGGTAGATGCAGCGCAAGTCAACTATCACTATAAACTAATTCACGCGCAAGTCACCGTCTCTGCTCCACCTTGCTCTGGGGCACACAGTAGACATCGTCTGAAAAGACGGTCGAACTGCCACAGGTGACCTTGCATTAACTTTCACGGGGGCTCGGGTTATTGGTAGGGTTCAAGTTAGGACACTGGAATAGATACCCCAACAGTGCTTGGCTAGATCGCAGTTATGGTTATGGTTTGAGCGTGCGAATAGGCGCCAGTATTACGGTTAGGCTTCTCAGTTACGGCTATGTCTAAGGGCTACGGTTGCGTTTCCGATTTCGGCTAGGGTCAGGGTTAGGGTTGCCGTTAGCGTTAACGGTAACGGTTGAGGTTAGGGTTAGAGTTAAGGTTAGGACAAGGGTTAAGGTCGCCCTCCGCTTCCCCTTTCTAGGCTACCAACTGCGATTTAGCCGAAATAAATTTAGAATGAGCACAATGCAAAAACGGGTGCCTTGGAGAAATGTCAACGAATTGTCAGAACTTCAAGCAGTAAATATGCCATTAAAACTTATTACTGTCAGACAATGTAAGTCAGCGGCATCTTCCTGTCAAAAGTTACATTCAAATCCAGATCTAGATAATATGTATAATGACGTTGCACTTGGTAAAAATCACTTGCACGCTACGTTTTATTAGTAATGCTAATCGCTGAGAGGAAACTGTGAGGATATATACAGTTAAGCACCTTATGGAGTGTAAAATGCCATAATATACTATTTTTATAAACGAATACTTTTATAACGTTGAACATATTACGTTTGTCGCAGAATTCTTGGCCATGCAGATCTGACCGATGCACATCAATATTTATTTTCAGGGTTCTCTATCTTGTTGAAACACGGGTGAACACCGCAATTGTCGGCGTACTGATTATCATCTCCGTCTTCCTTGGTAACATCCTTCAATACATTCCTGTGGCTGCCTTGCTGGGCTTGTTCCTGTTCCTGGGAATATTCGGAATGAAAGGCCTTCGTTTCCGAAAACTAATCACAGCCACATTCAGCAGAAGAAAGTACTGGTGCGAATGGAATGTGCTTGACGGCATGCCACGACCACAAGTCATTGTCTTCACTGGGATTTGGGTAGCAGAGCTGATGCTTCTGTATACCCTTCTAATTCTCGGAGAGTATGAAACCCTCATGATGGCCTCAACTGCAATACCATTCTTCCTAGTATTCTGCGCGGTCCTTCGAAATTTTATATTGCCCCGATGGAAATGGATGGCGCCTTACCTAGAAAAAGTATGCAATATAAACTTTTAATGTTAAAAACATATGCTAGGGTAATAAAGGAAACTTAAGCTCCGTCCCATTAAAAACACGTTAAGCATACGACTTCAGATAAGTAAGAAAAAACGCGTAGGCGGATCTGTTGGATAAAATCTCACATTTCAATCCCACCAAACGCGGGCTATCAGTAGTTTCATGCAACAGTGGATGCATTTAACACGATATGCAACTCTTAAGAAGTGCCAATATGATGAACTACATCACTAGACAACTAAGGCTACAAGAATAGAGCAAGCGCGTCAATTCCATTTCCACTAACATCTTTTGTCCAGTTCAGTTGGACGAACCACTTTTTTAAAACTGGATCGGGAGTTAATGTTTCCGGGCGTGTTGTTGCGTTGTAAACTCTACCAAATAAGAAAAATTGCAATATAACAGACTCAGGCATGTATCCTTAATAAAATGAAGTTGTTGCATGAGGAACCGATCTCGGACGTCTGAAACGCATCGGCGACGCATATTCAAACTTGCACAGCGCAACTGTTATCAGTTATTCTGAGTTTATATCTTTACAAAAAACACAATAAATGTTCACTAAAAAAATTTAAAAACGTCTCTAGCAGATCCAATAGATTTCTCAGCCTCGAAAATGCTCCTTATGTAACGGCGCCTACGAATAAGGGGTGAGATGCGATTATATAGCCCTGCCTGACGGATAAAATACTGTTGGGGTTGGGATTAGGGGTTAGAGTTAGGGATTAGAGCAGCTGCTTCTCAACCACCCAAAGTACAACCGCGTATTCCCAATAGTTTTTCTTTTACATACAATTACTTGACCTTGTCGCCTGTGCGTTCCCTGGTCCCACCTGTAACACCCCTATTACCACCGGCCCCGTATTACAGGTGGCTGGGGTTTGTTTACTTCCGGTAGGGCTACATAACAACATCTGACCGAGTAACGAGTACATTGTCCAAATGACCTATTTAAGTTTTCCAACTTCATAGGTCAAGTAAAATTTCATTTTTAGATCGATCCTCCATGCGTACCAGACATCAAGACGAAAACGGCGTAACTACTGCGCAATCCGTCGTGTTCTTTTCGACACGTATTTTCAAACTTTTTTCTTTTTCCCTTCATCCCTCACGCTTTCCCATGTCTTAAACTCCTACTCGGCCAATCTTTGCATTAATATTTCACCAGCCCCATGTGACTTTATTTTGTAAAGTACCTGAAACTTATTTTTTGGGAAAATAACACAGTTTACACTCGAACCTTACCGTTTTTCTTTGCGGTTCACTTTCAGTAAAGTAGTAGCAGTATTAGCAGTATTAATTGTTTTCGTTCTACACGGGTCTACCACCTTTCAACAGCCCAGAACGCGGCCATCGCCTCCTGAAAAATGCGGTGACGCAAGATCGGCTAGAGCATTCACCTGTCTTTACGAGGTGTCGTTGTGTAAATGTGTGGGAGAGGCGGTCGCTGTGCGTGTTGCACAGGATTATATTGAGTGTTTTGAGATGCTGAGAAAGTACCGCCTCACGCGCGCGCATTGATACTGGAGGGGGGGGGCGTATTTTGTAAATCCAGTTTCTGTCGCGGCAGTTGACCGGCATGTCTGACATAAATAAAGCCTGCTGTGTTGAAGTTCTCGCCTTTTTTCCTAAATCGATGGGCTAGGCGCGCTCCACAACAGAGACATCAACAACCAAGGAGGGCTTTTAGATGAAAAACTTGAGAAATAGAGCTTTCATTCCAGCAGGATATTTGAACTAATATCTTCAAACACCATCATTTGGAAATAGCCCCTGAAATAGTGTGATACGGCGGTCTCATCAGAAAGCTTTCTTAAAAGAATACGAAGACACGATCACTGGGGCGGTAGATTTATTGGCCTGAGCTTCCGAACTCTAAAGGGAGTTCATTATCAGAGACTGCTAGAGTGCAGCGCCGTGTTAACATTTATATCGTTGTGTCGTGTTCGGGGGGAGGGGGACTACGTCCGTGGCCAGGTCTGGTTTGTGCCGCCTGTTCCACGGTGGTCCCCCGACGTGGTGACGCCATTTGTACTTCGCATCGGCTTAATAGTCCAGTCAGCTGGCCAATCCTCGATTTGTCCTGCGAGGCGGATGCGGATTTACAGGACTGTTGGTCGTCCAGGAGAACTTGTGCCTTCTCGTTGTAATCATCGCGGTTCATTTATCGTCCGGCGACCCGACCAAATCATGGTATCCTTCGACGTTGTCTCACTTTTCACGTCCATCCCACCAGACTTGGCGCGCGACGTGCTACGCAAACGCCTCGAAGAAAAGTACGACGAAACGACAGGGCTGCTAAAGATCCAGCACCTAATACAGCTCATTGCGTTCTGCCAACGAACCTTTTTCACCTTCGATGGGAGAACATACGAACAAATCTAGGGAACACCCATGAGTTCCCCAATATCCAGCCTAGTTGCGGAATTGGTCCTACAAGAACTAGAAAAGGTTGCTTCCAGCCACTACAAACCTGCGTTTTGGCGCCGATATGTGGACGATACACTTGTCATTATTGAAAAGGAAAAGCTATTGGGTTTTTAAGACTTACTTAACGGCGTATTCCCCGACATTCAGTTTACAAGAGAAGACGAGAAGGACAAGAAACGCGTGCTCGTCACGCGCACACCTGGCGATAAACTCAGCACTACAGTGTACAGAAAGGCGACCAATGCAACCCAGGTCCTCAACTATCATAGGAACCATCCATTGGTGTACAAACGGGACTGTGTGAGGGCGCTTTTCGACCAGATAAAAACGCACTGTAGTCGGCCCGATGGAAGGATGCAAAAACTACGGCATCTCTGGGACCAAGTAACAAAGAATGGTTACTCAAATAGTTTTATCAGTCGCTGCATACGCACGCACCCACGACGGACAAACGGAAGAGAGACACCAATAATTTGGTACTCCCTACCGTACATAAAGAATGTGTCCGAGACTACAGAACGTATAGCGTCAGAGCTAGGCGCGGACATCGCTCATCATCCAGCGGCTACCATGCGTAGCAGGATCATGAAAATGAAGGATCGGCGGGACGCGGGTGAACAGTTGGGGCGTAGTCTATCAAATCCCGTGCCAAAACTGTCCTTGCCACTACACAGGCCAGAGAGCACGACGTCTCAGCTTACGAACACTTGAGCACAAAGGGGCCGTTCGAAGAGGCGACCCACTATCTCAAGTCCCCACTCACACGCTGGAGGAAGGCCATGGGTTCGACTTCGCCAATACGCGGATATTGGCGCGAGCCGGCAAAAAGATAGGGCGAGAACTGTTGGAGTCGTGGATGTCGGACTCCAACTATATAAATAAGCACATCGATTTGCCTGCGTGTTATCACGCGCTCCGCCCACGCAGTCAGGTGGCGCAGCTCACATCGTCAAACGGCTTTACCACGTCGGGGGACCATCGTGGAACAGGCGGCACAAACCAGACCTAGCCACGGAGGTAGTCCCCCTCCCCCCAACACGATACGACGATATAAATGTTCACATGGTGTTGCACACTAGCAGTCTTTGATGATGAAATCCAGTTCGAGTTCGAAAGCTCAGGCCAATAAATCTACCGTCCCAGTGATCAAGTCTTCGTCTTCTTTTAATCAAGAACCTGGGATGCGCATATCCTCTTCCATTCGTGAGAAAGCTTTCTGGCATATATGTCAGAGTTACAGTGAACTTCATGGCCACAAGTCTTTTTCTTGCAACCGGTTTGTTGGTAGGGCGAGCGAACACGCAAACGAGCATCCGTGACGTTTCTTTTTCAGCTTGCACGTACTTATGTCAGTCGATCCCCGATGGCAGATACTTGTACCAATCTGGGCGCACATGAAAGAACCCCTTACTACACTGTTAACTTGTTCCTTTGTATTCTTTATAAGATCTCAAGTTTTGGCATGCATACTTTGTCCTTACAGTCCCCAGAAAAATCGACAAGCGATTGTTTAGACGCTTACTCTCTGTTCCATCCTGGGGTACACTACAAGGTTCATCAGTTGTAATCCTCCGTTCGCCTACCGGATGGATTATTCCTCATTCACTTAGTTCCTTATTAAGTTTCCTTCTCATCATAACCTGATGCGCGAAGACCAATAAAACCACAAGACTTGTAAACAAGTGCATATTAAAGTGAGCACGATGTTTAGGTGACAAACGAACATCAGCTGTTGGCCATCCGGGAGCGTCTCTATAAATGCATTTCGAAATCAGACCATCTGCGACGAATAAATGGGCGGAGGAGCAGACTGAAAATTTACACGCATCTTGCAAACTTTAAATGGACTACTAGTGAAGACCCTAGTAACACTAACAAGTGCCCAAAACGGGCCACGTGGCAGATGCGTTGGACCAATACGGCGAAATATTGGGTTCTGGCAGGCGTTATCGGAATGTGCACCATAGTAAATGCCGCATCTCGGGGTGTGGTTACAGACCCAGTTGACGGCCGACGTCGCGCACCTCGGGACTCCTGCGTTCCTCCATTTCGTTGTTGATAAAAACCTGGTCATTTACTGTGCGGATCAGGTGTGGAGTGGAGCGTCAAGGTGCGAGCTCGACCGTACCATCTACCTGCGCCCTCTCCCGCCTTCGGTCTTCTTAACTCAGCCTTGACACCAGACCTAGGTGGGGGGAGGAGGGAAGGGTGTGGTATATGAAGCGTACGTCTAATCTCACTATAAGCTAATTAACACGCGAGTCACCGTGCCTGCGTCATTTTGCTGTAGAGCACACTAATAGAAGCGAAGAGCCGAGTCCCAGGAAGTAGTCTTGAAGAAGGAGACACGATCGCCGGGACAAGAGCTTTATTAGCCTGACGTTTCGGTAGAGCACACTACTGTAGACATCGCCGGGACGACGGTCGGATTGTCAATACTTAACAACGTACAGAAAATGTGAATAAGGAAATTGAGGGAAATTCCGTTTTGCGCTTCCCATAACTAACTTAGACGCAGACTGGCTTTGATGGAACACAAATATCACTTCGTCTTCTATGAGTTACCTTACCTTTTGGACAATAATTTCGTTTGTGCACGGAGTTTCAAATGATCTGGGTGGCGTTTTTCACCTTTGTTAACTTAATCTGGTCTGATTATGTTCAGTCGCATTTCTACTTTGTCTCTGCTTGTAGCCCACCTAAAGTCGAAACCACACATTGTACTACTGTAATCTAAAAATATCTCGTCTCGGTGACAATAGATCCTCTTTTCTTGAAGGTCTACGCCTATGCACTCGGCAATTTATACTAAATGTCGAAAAAACGGAGAACAGCAAATTTTTTGTTTAAAAAATTACCTTTAAAGACTTTTTGGGTGATTGATGTAACAACGGCCCTATCAGGTGTTCCGCAGGCAATGAAAACTTCCTCGTTATCCGTAAGCCTTAGTAAGGACTTTTCCGCTAAAAGTCGTCATTTGGAAGCTTTCCTTCTGATTATTCAAATAAGACGGTGGTCGTGGGCACGTAGCCAAATGGATGAATTATGCAGATAAAAAAGAAGTATTCTCGAAAGATGACTGCGCACAGAGTGTTTTTGCGTACTTTAAAATACCACTGTCCCCTTTACGACGCGCGAATGATCCCCGACTGTAATACGGCTATTTTGACATGGAAAAACTACCCCTGCAGGGGCTACGGAGGACAGTCCTGTGCGCGCAGAAGAACCTCCTGTGCGCTCCGCGTCTACCGTGGCCAAAGGTCGATTAAATGCATGCATGTCTCCGCGCCCCAGTTCCCCGCTTCCCCTATGACACGGCTCTACCTAACCATCACTGATCCTTACTACCTCTTCTTCCCCTATTAAAACCCCCGGCTTGTATGAAAAAAGAACCGCAATCAATTTTTTTATCTCCCATATGTTTTACTTTGTACCTTGTTCCCATATAAATGCACTGGCCCGACGAGAATTTATCGAAAGCACGTCTGTGCTCGCCTAATGCTCTTCTAAATTACTACTACTTACTTCATCCTTCTCGTATGTTCCAAAGGAGACGAACCTGCTCTTTTTTCGTAAAAAAGTACGGTGAGTGACCGATCTCATGAAATGTTGGCTGAAATACTCAAATGCGTTTTCGATTACGAAGGATTACTTGATCGCGGTTATAATACTGATTATCTTGCGGCATACTTCGGACTGGGCAGGATGTCGGCTTCCAAATGCACTACTTAAGTAGCATGCATTTTTCCCTTTCATTTTCGATGGTCTTGGGAATTCAAATATATTTTATAGAAACCATAAACAAAAATATGCTTTCTTTTAGTCAATCAATAGAGAATCACGTCATCTTCATATTTCCTACTTAAGGAAGGAGGAAAATTAGGTTTAAAAAAAGTTTCTAATTATGTGACTTTTTAGGATCGCGAAATATCCATTCACATGGCATTGTACCTGGCCGTTTACCACTGCTCTTCATGAAATGTACAACATGGTCCGCATCCATTGCAAAATTTTATAAACTCTGTATGGTATCTCTTTAATGGCATAGAAAAATATGTGAGTTTCTTTACGCGGAACGCGTGCATCTTGTAGAGTGAAATCACTAAGCGCTAATGCAACGAATGCTCAGGCTCCAAATTATTCGGCAATTAGAAAACTTTTTTTAAAACCTATTTATACTTCTCTCTTAAGTACAAAATATAAAAATACATGATTCTCTATTGATTGACTAAAAGAAAGCATATTTTTGTTTATGGTTTCCATAAAATATATTTGAATTCCCAAGACCATCGAGAATGAATGGGAAAAATACATGCTACTTAAGTAGTCATTTATTACCGAGCACGCTTCCTACAGGAGATTGAAAAGAAGTGCATTTGAAAGCCGACATCCTGCCCAGTCCGAAGTATGCCGCAGGATAATCAGTATTACAACCGCGACCAAGTAATCCTTCGTAATTGAAAACGCATTTGAGTATTTCAGCCAACATTTCATGAGATCGGTCACTCACTGTAGGTCCACGCTCCCACAAAGGCCGTCTACTTTTGCATTTAACATTCTTGAACTCACTGGCTGAACGGAACGAACACAACGCAACGCAACGCGCTCGGCATCTGTTAGATTGTCAGGTTGTTTGGCATTTGATTGTTTATGCTTTCATAACTCCTGTCTTACTTTGATAACCGTAGTCTGGGATTGGCAGTTGTGTCCTTAGCGCTCGCAACAATGGTGACCCCGTTTGACGTTCACACTTACGCCTTTAATCGGTTGAAGTAAATTTGCCGCTTGTATACTGTATGTTTTTTGTTGATCATGTCTATCACCGTGCCCTCTACGGATTCCAACGATGCTACAACTTCTCTCAGTAGACTTGTTTCGTCCCTCCCAGACATTTGGCACCATGCGCTAGAACTTTGAGGCAACATTTCACCCTTCAAAGGTAACACGAGAAACCGACAAATATTATAAGTTGGTCGAGGCCCTTCCTCCAACCATTCATTCCCAAGTACAGACCTTTTTGCAAGGTCCCTAGACTGATACTCCTTACACGAAGCTAAAGACTGTACTCTTTCGCCTGACATTAGTCTCAGATCAGCAGCGTTATAACGCACTCGTAAAAGAAGAGGACTTAGGTGATCGTAAGTCGTCGGAACTCCTGCGTCGTATGCGCTCTCTCGTTGGGAACACGGCCATCGACGATAAGTTCTTTAAAGAGATGTTCTTAGAAGGTCTGTCGACATCAGTGTAAACAATCTTGGCCTCCGGCTCAGATGATTTAGACATTTCAAAGCTAGCGGAAATGGCCGATCGTATGATGGAGGTTGACCGTTTGTCATCCTCGACGGTTGCTCCTGTTTCACAGCCTATCACTATGTCCACCTCTGACCTGGCTGAACTAATGACACAGATTATCCAGTTGTCGGCGACTGTGGCCGCTTTGCAGCTGCGCCGATCTGCCGGTCTCTCTCGACGTTCCGTTCGTCGTGACCGTCATCGTTCTCGCCCTCGCCCCAGGATCGCAAACCTATGTTGGTATAATGTAAACTATGGCGATAACGCGCCCCACTGTGTCCCATCCTGTTTCTTTAAGTCCACGCAGGGATTTTCCTCGGCCGGAGGGTAAATGCGGCCGATCTCTCTGGCAACTCTACCGTTCGCACAATTTACACCAGTGATAACACGAGTGACAGACGTTTTTTGGCCGACATTGACGCTCAGATTAGTGTTATCCCTCCTACGCCAGCCGACGGACCTAGTCCTTCAGACCATACACTCATCCCCAATCACAATCTTTGGATCTCGATCCCTCTCCCTGGATATTGATCTCAGACGATTATTTCCCTGGGTGTTTGTGGTGGCAGATGTTCCCACCCCCATCCTTGGTGCTGATTTTTTGGCCGCCTTTGACCTTCTGGTGCATTTCAGGCAACTTCGCTTCCATGATCGCACAACTACCCTCAACGTCAAAGGATTTCCTCCATCCTCAGTTTCCAACCAGCTATCCGTCCTTGACCCAAACCCTGACTGTCCATTCCGACACTTTTAGCAAAATATCATACTCTCACTAAGCCTCATTTTTCCTACAACTCATTGTCCCATGATATTGTTCCACACATAAAAACCAGTGAAGTCCCTGTTTCCTTTCGTCCCGCCGTCTTGCCCACAAGCGTCATGCGGCTGCTAAAGCTGAATTTGAACACATACTGCAACTAAGGATGTTTCGACAGTTTGACAGCCCCTGGGGATCTCCTTTGGACCTGGTTCCTAAACCACAAACGGATGATTGGCGTCCCTGTGGCAATTAAAGTGTCGTAAACAATATCACTATGTCCGATCGGTATCCGGTTCTACAACTTCAGGACTTTACCGGAGCTGTCTGTGGCAAAATCGTATTCTCGAAGATCGATTTGCTCCGGGCTTTTCATCAAATTCCGATTTCGGCTGAGGACATTACCAAAACAGCAGCGACGACGCCTTTTGGCTTGTTTGAGTTCCTTCGTATGCCGTTTGGTCTCCGAAATGCCTCACAGACTTCCCAACGTTTCATTGACCGTGTTTGACGTGGTCTTCCAGTTGTTTATGCCTATATTTATTATGTTCTCGTCGCCAATCGAGATGTCGTGGAACATCTCCAACACCTTACCTGCTTTTCGACCACTTTCAGACACTTCTCTTGAGTTTTTAGGTCATCTGATCGATCAAACGACATTCGACCTATTCCCCAAAAGGTTGCCGCCATTCGGAACTTTCCACGCCCTACCTTGAAGCGTCAGTTGCAACGGTTCCTTGATATGGAGAACTTTTATCGCCGGTTTCTCCCGAACTGCGCCGACACCATCTTACCACTGACCAGTCTCCTCGTAGATTCTAAACGCACCTTTGAACTTATACCAGCAGTTTTCACGCCATTTGAACAGGTAAAAGCCCTTCTGGCTGATGCCACCCTCCTGACTCATTTTCACGCTGATGCAACCATATCTCTGATGGCCGATGCCTCCAGTGTTGCTGTGGGCGCGGTTCTCCAACAAAGTCTGCTTGACTCTGCCGTGCCTTTGGTTTTCTTTTCCAGGAAATTACCCAAGTCCGAAACTCACTACAGCACATTCGGACGTGAACCTCTTGTTGTTTAACATGTCGTATGTCACTTTCGGCATTTACTGACAGGTCGGGAGTTCAAAATTTTCACAGATCCTAAGCCACCTGCCTTTGCTATGCATTCCCACTCTGAAAGACTAAACCCCCGGGAGATCCGTCACCTGGAATACATTTCGCAGTTCACTTCAGACATCCGCCATATTGACGAGTCACGGAATGAGGTGGACGACGCACTATCCATGTCCTCTATCGCTCACCTCCAGCTTTCACCCGAGATCGACCTCGCTGAGATGGTCACTGAACAGCGCCGTGTCGGTTCACCCTGTGTTGAAGATGTTTCCAGACTCCAGCTTCAGGAGTTACCACTGACAGCTGGCAACGGCACCATTTTATGCGACGTATCCACCCTTCCCATCGTCCATTTAAGCCACCGTCCCTCCGCTGCAAAGTTGTCTCCTCTCTGAACAATCTATCTCACCCTGGCAGTCAAATTACCGACAAACTGTTTTCCAACAGCTTCGTCTGGCCTGGGTGGCGTAAGGACCTCAACGCATGGAGACGGGCTTGTACCGCCTGTCAACGGGGTAAGGTCCAGCGGCACACCAAGGCTCCATTGGTACTTTCCCCGACCCAGGTTCAAGGTTCAGCCACGTTCACTTGGACATTGTAGTTTCCCTGCCTCTGTCCAACGGTTAGTCCTATCTACTTACCTGTGCGGATCGGTTCACCCCGTGGCCTGAAGCTATTCCCCTGCCTGAAATTGCTGCTCCTACGGTGGTCAAGGCTTTTCTCAGTCGCTGGGTTACCATCTTTGGTGCAACCTACACAATCACGACTGACCGCAGTGCCAGTTTGACTCTAACCTTTTCCAGTCTCTCCCTTTTAGGCTGTACCCTCATCCGGACGAAAGCCTACCACCCGACTGGAAACGGGATGGTCGGGCGGTTTCAACGCCAGCTAAAAACTTCCCTAAACGCCACAGATGGTCTGGAGGACTAAACGGACCTTCTCCCCCAGGTGCGGTTGTACATCCTGTCCGCCTCCAGCCGTACCTTGGCTGTTCAACCGCTGAGCTGGTTTATGGTGCCATCTTTTGACTCTCCGTTGAGATGATTTCGTTAACCCCTCATGATGCGGTCGAGGATCTAATGACGTCCCTGCATCGTCTCCGAAAGTGCATGCAGACACTCCTTCGGTCCTGCGCAGGTCATTAGTCCTCGAGTCTCGTCTCAAAAAGGACTTGGCGACATGCTATTACGGCTATCGTTGCTCTGCCGGAGTCCACCAGCTTACGACGGCTCCATCTGGGTTGACTCTCGAGGGACAAAAACGATCCGCATCACATATGAGATTCACGAGTCGGTCATGAGTTTAGACCACCGGACGAGCCCTGTCCTCCCCTACCCACTGCTTCTCCAACGCGCCTATCCTCTATCCCTTCGTCCTGTATACGCCCTCTCCTTACATGTCCACAGACACTAACTGTAACTTCCTCACCAAACCTCACCACTCCAGGCACGGCACATTTTTGCTCCTGTAAAGTGTGTCCAAGCCGATCTATCTTCCCTGACTTGCGTTTTTTTGTCGATTATTGGGAACTCTCGCGGCTGATCGCCACTATCGACAGATCTTCGTGGTGAGCATCCAGATCGACAAGGTGGTTAGAGTGCTAAGCTTCGAGGAATTCTTGCCCCGTTTTGATGCTAGTCCTGTCGATCGCCTCAGTAGCGTCCCAGTTGACGCGGCGGTCACATACAAGGCGGGCACAAACACGAGAGCCATAGAGCACTCTCACTCCTCTCCCGTGTCCCTGTATACACCATGTGGTCTAACTCATGAGAGGTGTTGAAATTTACGAATGAATGCTTATCACTCGAAAACCAGCACGAATGCATGGACTCGATATCTATGCTAATAAATTACAGGTTTATGGGAATCGAAAGGATAGAGGAAATGCTAAGGGTACTGATACGTTGATTAGAAATACCAAGTTTTCTATAACAGCGGAAAATCCCAAAAACGTCGAACGGTGGTTGCGATTGTGTGAACTTTATTTTTAGATGCACAGAAAGTCCGTTCATGAAAATACTTAGTGTTTATGACAGCACAAATAGAAGCACTTTTGAAAATAATCTTTAGGTGAAGTCCACATTTAAACATCCTTTAATAATTAGTGTGATTTCATGTTTGGCCGTCTGTCAACAGCCTACATTCTGGGTATAGATTCTAAAACGGTTACCAGAGGATTCGTGGTATTATTTAAGCTCTTGAATTGATTGAGATGCGCTTCAGTAAGGCAAACAGAGTTTTGCTTGCTTTTGCTGATAGGAGCGTCATAAGAACAAAAGTTTACACAAGGGTCCGTACTGCCAGGCGGATCAGTAATTAAAAAATTTAAATAGAAATGTCAGTTGAAATCGAAGCATATCATTTTGTGTAAAGGAGGAGAACTGTTCTTCCTTGAACTTCATTTGCACTTTTCCTTTATTCTGGATTGCATTGAATTTGACATCGGCCTTGAGGTATCGCTGGAAACTTCATGATTTCCATAGTTTCCAGACGATTGGCCATAAAGACAAATTCTGTTTTATGTATTAGCTAAAATCTTAAGAATAACATACTTCTTGAATAAATATCTGATCTGCTGCAACAGAGAATGACAGGTGGCGAGGCACTGATGAACTTCAGTTCGATGAAATTCTTATGACCCATCCGGTAGACCACAGGGGTGGACCAGCTGGGCCAGGTGTGTGAGAGCACGTTTATGTTTCCGGTACCAGCTGGTGGTCAGGGTTATGATTGGCTGAATGAGGGAAAACAAGCCCGAAACAGTGCTGTATTAATCTACACGCATTGTGCCTCCTCGCTGATATATATTTCTACATGAAGATGTGTTGCAATCATTTCCGGTCCTTTATTGAAGAATTTTAAGCAAAATTTAGAAAGCATTTCTAATTTGAAGGGATTACTTAGATTCTTTTGAGATTTTTGGTTATTAAACGACCTAACGGCATGATATTTCTGTCAGTCCGGGTTGTGAGTTTTTAAATGATGTTTTTTCCTGGTCATCTCCTAGATCACAGTAGGTAAAATTGATCGATAGCGTGGTGTGAGTTTTATCCATTGATTTTCGGCACATTTAGGAGAGACCTTTTAGGACTCACGTACCTTTCGCAATAAAGAATACTGAAATAATATATATATATATATATATATATTAACTAAAAACTTCTCCAAACCAAGAGATACCTCTTCTTTAAGGATAAGGTTTAAAAAAGGAATAACTTGCCAGCGAATGAGGACATAAGAGAATATTCTTTCACTCACCTTCTACAAAATATGCTTAAATATATAATGGCACCATATACCAGAGGGAAAAAATTCAAACTGTGTACTTAATTAGTTATTCTCAATGAATTTTATTTTTTAGGCGGGTGAAAAGAAGTTCATTGAAAAATGATTGAAACTGCCTGGGATTCTGTACTATAAGCTCACCCATATAATGCCTCCTAGTCAAAACTCACGTCAGAATCTCGGTTAACACTTAGCGGGGTAGACGTGATGCTGGAGGTTATAACGTACTCCAGTTTGAGAGTCCAACTTCGTTTTCACATTATCGGCATCTGTGTGACAACGCCGTCAGAGACACGTGAGCTTTGACGTCATAAACAGGTGGCGTGAGCGTGGAAGTACACGAATTGTGGTATGAGATCTTAACCCCCCGCGCACGCCTGCCGACAACCAAAGGCGCGCAAAAAGTGCGTCTTGAAGGGTAACGCCGGGGCTCCTTAAGAGCGATTGACGCAAACAGTGAGAAGGCTGCATCTGAGGTGAGGACAGGTAGGCCAGTGTGGACCGCAAGGACCGCCTGTGTGCCACCGCTGTCGTTCCTCATCGTTTACAAAGTTCTTAAAGTCAGTTTCGCTTTTAGCGAATGCATTGCGAATGGGGGAGGCCTATAGATCTTCCCGCTGCTGCAGCTATGAGCATTCAACGTCAAATAAACGCATCCTGGTTAATGCTACCACCAGTTTCCTAGTGCTTCTTCGGACTCTTGTCATGCCTTCTACAGCAGTGAGCTGAATGCAAAGATGAAAGTGAAAGATTAAAGAAGGAGACACGATTGCTGGGGCAAGAGTTTTATTAGTCTGACGTTTCGAAATCCTGCTCGAACCCATCATCAGAGGCAAAAGCAGATACGGGTGGTTCATGCACAAGGGGCTGCAGTATCTATAGGATGCATTCACCATGCTACCGCATACCTATGAATATTTACGGCTCCCCCTTCATCAGGGATCGTTGCACGTGGTGTGATGGCCGACATTCACGTCGTTAATTGCCGCAATTTCATCACGTGCGTTGGATGTTGGTTTGATGATTGCTCGACAATCTGAGCCACCGGCCGTAGCGTTGGGGACAGTGCTCATTTGTGCGCTCCCCGCGGGGCTACTTACTCCGCCTAGGCGAAGTCTCAGCACTGAGTATGGAAGGGGAAGATCATTGCACTTGTTAATGATCTGGGGGGCAGTGAACCATGACTTAAGCAGCTCCGGCTCACGGGGTTGTCACCTCTTGCGAGAATTTCGGCCTCGTCGGATTTTAATGTGCGGCCGGATCTCGTCGAATGAGCCGCAACTTGAGAGTTGGCGTCATTTCTCCGCACTGCCGCAGCGTGTTCGGCAATTCGCGTTCGGAACTGTCTTCCAGTTTCTTTGACGTAATTACTTTGTCCGCAATTGGACCAGATCCGATTAAGGACTCCAGACGTTTCTTACAGTGGCAGTGGGTCTTTCAATTTCATTAACTGATGCCCGATGGTTTTCTCCGGTCTGTGTGTAACTCCAACCCGAAGTGATGCGATAAGACGGCCGACAGCTTCCGAAACGTTCTTGACATACGGAAGCGCTCGCCAAAATTTGCTCTCCGTTCGATTAGGCCTTTCGTCCCTTTTGCGTATGCACCAGTTGGCGAAGTTGCGCGGGTACCAGTTGGCTACCAATGGCTACCATCAGTTTCCTAATGCCTCTTCGGATTCTTGTCATGCCTTCTACAACAGTGAGCCGAATGCAAAGACGAAGGAGAAGGAGTTGATGTTAAGAAAGTGGCAGAGCGGTTGTTGCGGACTACGTGAATGTTGCCAAAACATAGCGCGTCTACGTAAACTAGCTGTGCCTCTGTAGAAGTTGCGTCATGTAAGAAGACGTTGAGGGAGATGCAAGAATGAAGGAGAGGAAGGACAAGAAGGTGCGAATGATAACGGGAGTGAGAGTGGGACGGCAGTGAACGTGGAAAAGAGGGAGTAAGGCGACTAAATGAGGAAAGGGGAACTACTATAAGGACCGAAATGGAGAGCAGAGAGACGACCAGTGGCAAGTGTGGTTTGCATATTGTTAAAATAAGCTGATTTGTGTGTGTGTGTGGGCCTCACCCTCGCTCCATGGCCCTGCGCGCCCACCACCACCACCACCACCGCCTCCTCTGTAGCTGACACCGACACCGCCGACTTCTCATGCCCACACTGTTCACGCACATTCACCTCGCGCATCTGCTTGGTCGGTCACTTGCGACTCCATCGCACAAAGACTGGCGAGCCAGTGTCTGTAGCACCAACCTATACCCACCAAGCTCGTCTCACCTGCTCACACTGTTCTCGCGCTTTCAGACATCACATGGGCCTAGTCGGCCACATGCGCATCCACGACGACCTGCGGTAGACAGCCGCCGGCTACACCACAACACCCTCCCGCCCTGTCTCCTCCTCCTCCTCCTCCTCCTCCACCACCACCACCACCCCACCACGTATCCACACTCAACCACCGCAAGCACCCAACTGCCACCTTCCACGCAAGTGGGAAGTGTGCATCTCGACTCGGTCCCCATGCGGATCCGGCTGCACGGGTGACTTGAGTCTGAGACTATCCCGACACGTCAAGCGTC
>CACRXP010000041.1:1921428-1948229 GCA_902702965.1 Spirometra erinaceieuropaei | reverse complement strand
GTGTGTGTGTGTGTGTGTGTGTGTGTGATATCCTGACGTTTGCGTTTGTAAGGTCAGGTCACGCATGTGGCGCACACAGACGAGTCCTTGGGTCCAGTCGGCCATTGCACCCATTCCCCGCACCAGTTTACGAATCGGCTCGGAAAGTGGCTGTAACCTGGGAATGGGAATAGAGAGTTAACTTCTAGACCCAGCACTTTTTCCCCACTATAAGCAGTCTGACGCAATTGAAGCTATCTCACTGTTCACGAGACTGTAATTATCCAGCTTAAACGCAGAACGACGCATACACTCACTTCCTTTCGAGCTCATGCTCTCGCCGACAGTTTAATGATTGTTAGTCACTCCCGTAGGTAGTTTGGTACAGATAGCCTTTTGTTGATTCCGAAAACCTCTCAGAACACATTTAAAAGATTGCCATCGTGTGGTGCCTTTTTGCGAATAGAGCAAACATCATTGTCCATCGGCTGATGTGATTTAACTTTAGCGCCTTTTCTTTGCACGTTGTTGACGTAACACAGTTGCAGGTGGCAACAGTTACTGCAGTCGACTTGTTTTGGCAGCCCACTGCCGCATTTATGCACAACCCTAGTACTTATCCAATTTGTTAGGCATGTCCTAAACTCGCATTTATCCATATTTGTTTAAGTTGGTGTTTATGGAACAGTGACGCGGGGCAGTTCAACCATTGTGAATTTCGACTTCATTGTCTGACTTTTCCCCCAGTGCCTTTATTCTTCACTGGACGGCATTGACAGTCCGCTCTGTCGTGGCGGTTGTGCGTGGCTTTTCTCGATTTGGTTTTATCGAACGCTTAAGCAAAATAAATCTTCTTCTATGCCTTCCATGACACTGTCTGTATTTTCGGCGAACGCAGAAGCCAGATGAAATATATCGTTATCTCAAAGAGTGAGCCCTATAGCGCTTCTACTGGAAACGTAATTTTCATCATTACTTGACAGGTCGGTTTGGATGGTTGCGAAAGACACTGCCCCGACCAATGGCCCAAGAAGGCCGTCGGATAAGGAGGAAGGTAATATAAGCATGTTCTTGTTTGTTTGAGCTTCCACAATTCAGAATGAAGTCTTTCACTGGGCACAGAAATCGACTAGTTTAATGGTCGACATGCATCCTCCCTTCGACTAGGTCGGCTACGTTACCTGTGCGTGGTTGGTTTTCAGGGCTGACGGAGGGACAGCGAGAGGGATCGCATACATTGCCCAAAAACTACACCACCACACGTTCACCTACTGTGAGATGGGAACCGCAGAGTTTGTACATCTTTTAGGAGATCAATAGTTCGATCCACATATTTTTTGGAGTTGGCTTCTCAGTTAACAGCTCACTTGTCTTGTTTTTGTCCGGCGGAATTACCGTTCCGACTATATGCAGATCCCAGGGTCCAAGAAAGGATTTCGACATCATCGAGCTCAGCCTACTCAGTGGAGACTGGAGGAACTACTAGTGAACCGAGGTTTGTAACCCCTGTCAAAGTAAATGACATCATCGTTAAGAAGGGTTTCACTGAAGCTGGCATAACTTCGCATGTCAGCTGCAAGACGATGAGTCACTCCTGTTAAGTTTTTCTGAAAGGATTCTCTTTGTGGCATTTGAAAATCTTTTTGGAATATATGTAAAAGATTGACGTTGTGTGATTCCTCTTCGCGAAAGAAAGGCGTACCAGGTGATATTGGCTTGCCTGAGGTATTCCAATTACCCATACCAACCAGAAAGCACGGGACTATATTACTGTCTTTTTAGTGAGTCATCCCAGTTATTTGAAGCCAGATCTTGTTAGTGTTTGATCCTCCGCATCCGCCAGTTAAGTGGCTGACACGATCACTGCGGTAGGGAATGCTGACAGTGGCTAATGGGTGGAGTTCAACGATCCAGACCGAGTGCATGTTGGACTCCAGAGCTTCTGATAACGAGTGAATTTCAAGGTGCTCTCCAGCATTTTCAAAAGGTGTGTGCTAATCAACGACACGTAGTTGAAAGTGGTGAAGTAGCGGCTGTCAGAGACCCGAGAGTGACAGTAGTTATCAGCACTCACGGTCATTTCTGGGGATCATATCTGATGCGATGATTGCTTGTCAGTCCGTATCCGAGGCAGTTACTTTCACGATTTCCTTACCGTTAAGAGTGCGGCTATTTCTTGTCCTGTTACAATTGAAATGTTAACTTGGCAAACACGTGTTTTCGGTTACTCTTCATCAGGCCAAAACGATTACATAGAAGTTTATGTTATGCAATTTTCAAGACGGTCCAGGGCCGCTGCTCTCTGGTACAAATTCCGTTGGAGTTCCACAATTCCGGCGCTAACTGTCTCGAGGTGACATTTTGCATGTCGCCTTAGTGCGGCTGAGTTAGCGGCAATATGGTTCCTTCGTAAGGTTTGACAATAGTATTTCGGATATTCACCCTTGTCAATACATCCCGATAAGAATTTTGTCGTCACATATGCCTCCGCAAGGCTGGTGTCAAACTTTAGGAATCCATCGAGTTCCTTTAAAACAGAGGGATCTTTGGATTGTCTACGTTCAGCGAATATTCCCATGTTACAATTGAAAAGTCAATTTGGCAAACACGTGTTTTCGGTAACTCTTCATCAGGCCAAAAGAGTTACATAAAAGTTTAAGTAATAAGAAGTTTCAGGGCTTATAACTGAGTCAGGGACTATCAACATCCACCGTCTTCACGCCAATCATCGTTCCCACGCCACTCACATGACGAAAAGCTTAAACCGTTGCAACGTCATCTGTACCCCCTATGTCTGAAGAACTCCTTCGAGTTTGACGACGCGATCAAGGATATCAACGTTGACGGACGGAGGATGCTATCATTAGACGTAGCATCACTGTTTACTAATGTAACCGTAGTCGAAACAATAAACCACCTTTGTGAGGTTACCCGCGAAATGAACTACCCTTTAGGCATGCCGTTGGCGACGCTAAAAGAATTACTGACAAGATGCACGCAAAACGTCCAGTTCCTCTGCACTGGTCAACTGTACAGACGAATAGACGGCGTAGCGATGGGCTCAGCGCGTGGCCCGTTCCTCGAAAATGTCATCATGGGCAAAGTTGAGAAGACCAGTTTACAAGACACCATTGATGGCCTCAGCTTCTACGGTCGGCATGTGGACGATGTTTTCCGCCTGACGGAGGTTACCACCGACACAGACGCCCTGATTCAAAAATTCAACAATGCACACCCCTCGCATCCTTTATGCTCTTCTTCACAGACAAGGGGATGGGTCAATCCAACGTAGAGTATTCCGAAAGAAAACCTGGACGGTAAAATACATTAATTTTCCCAGTTTTGTTCCCCTTAATATTAAACGCAATTTGGTCCAGGCATTGGCAGCTAGCGTGCGACGTATCTGCTCTCCTAAGACTGTTGAGGCAGAGCACCAGCAGCTGTGGTACATACTCCACGAAAACGGATACCCAGAAAGATTAATCCTCCGAAATAAAGGGGGGCGCGCTGCAAAGCCCAAAATGACAACTGCAGGAAAGAAGGACTTATTTATAAGACTGCCTTTTCAAGGGGACGCAGCAAGTGACCTAGTAAGAAGACGTCTGAAGAAGGCGATCACTAGTCATTTTCCTGCGGCGAATTTACGTGTATGTTTCACGAACTCTCCTCTCCTACGCTTGGGAGGTAAAGACCGACTCCTGTTGCAGGCCACATCGATGTGTATTTACTCATTCACTTGTTCCTGTGGAGCGGGATACATTGGCCGTACAACGAGGCGCCTGGAAAAGAGAGTACGTGAACACATACCGGCCTGGCTAGGCAGAGGTGTCAAAGAAATCGTTCTCGAGTTCTATTCTCGCACATCACGTTGATGCGAATAACCGAGTCGATGCCAAAGAAGCCTTTCAGGTTGTCAACCGCACACCAGCAAGCTTCTCCAGAGGCCTACGCCAACGGGTGCTAGCTACAGCTGAGGCAGTGGTTATACGGCTAGCCAAACCAGTGCTACGCTGTCAGAAGATTTTGACACAGGCGCTCTGTCTTCCGTGGCCAACGCCGACCCCAACGTCACCCCAACCTCCTGATGACAGGGAGTGTGCACAACGTACCCGCACGTACTCACAGCCTATGTCCCCCCTCTCCCTCACCCCCTTGATCCAATGACCACGACACGCCGACCACGCCATAGCACGCCCCGTAATGCGAGTGGCGTGGGAACGATGATTGGCATGGGGAAGGTGAATGTTAATAGTCCCTGACTCACTTATAAGCCCTGTAACTTCGCATAACTTAAACTTATATGTTACTGTTTTGGCCTGATGAAGAGTTACCGAAAACACATTTTTGCCAAATTGACTTTTCGATTTCTTGTCAGTTTGGTTCGTTTTCGCAGAAACTATTCACCGCCTGCGCACCTTCTCGCGCGGCTAATTATTTTGTTTAGGAAAAATCGCGCCATAAAGATGAAAGAATGATAGTCACCGCTGCGTCAATCACTTATCACCATGAAATAGTCAGCAGGATAATGTAACCAAAATTATCAGAATTATGCACGGGTGTCGCGCTGAACGAAGAGTTTCTTGGCTTATCCTTTGCCGTGATCGACGAAGGTGATGTACTGCGCCATCCAACGCTGAAATACCCGTTTAATAATTTCAAGTAGTATGCTTTTCAAATCTACTAGAGATTAATATGCATTTGCAGTAAGTTCTTTAACATGTAGCAGTTTAAGCCCGGCCGGAGTGTTGGTATGATTTTTCGAGGAGAAATCCAGCACTGATGTCAGTTCAAAGCTAGCACCAAATGTTGCAATGCGCGCAAGCATTTAGAAAGGTTTTCTAAGGTCGTTTTTAGGTTCTTGGTAAGCTTGGAGGTAACCGGGTCCAAGGGAACAAGAAGGGTTTGGCGTCGACGACCTTTTTTCGCTGTGTATGACCTATTTGATCCATACATGGATCAACAACTACTGTCTCAGCCCTCTTACAGGTAGATAGCAGTTCCTGGTGCCTCAGCTTCAACTGAAAATGTCCAATAACTATCGTCTGTAACTGATCCAGTAAGAGGTTGAAGATGTAAAGCTTTAGTTCACGAGCTACTGAATAATAAGTTAGAGCAAGTTTATCACCGTACAGGTAATAGGCGAAGAAGCGCGTGGATGTTAATGGGAACCGGCCTAGTTAAATGATGGAATTTCTGACTACAACAAATTTCCAGGGAACAAACTTCGACAGACATCTTCTTCTTCTCGGCGCATTACCTGTTCCAATTTAATTACAAGGTGTAGTATTATCCCATAGCAAAAAATATAACCTCAAGAGTGCGGACAGGCAACTGACCACGGATTCTCACGCAAGCTCTTCGTTCTAGTGACTGAGAAGAAAAAAAGCAAATGGAATCGTTGCGAAATGCCAAGAATATCTTTCATAGCCCCGAGAATAACTTTTCGCCTTCAATCGGTCAGTATTGCTCATTCGCCCGCTGAAAGAAATCGATCTCTCAGTCGACTTGATGGTGTCCAACCAGAATTTTAGAACTCCTAATGCAAGTCCGTCTTTATTGCGCACTTGGTTCAAGTAGTAGTCACGTGTCTCTCAAGACGTTCTCACCGCCATTTACTACCTAACTTCCACTTTTTAAATATGATTGTCTTGCATCAATGTCAGTTGTGGCGGGTGAGTAGGCAGTTTTCCGATAGCAGGGTCTACCTGACGAGTTAAATCTGTCCGGGGCCTTCTTTGTCAAACATGCCACTGTTCTTACTGAAGTCATGAGACCTTAGATAAATTTTTTTTGAAGAAATTTTTCATATCATGCGCAGGTATTCGGTCATTTCTCTTCAGCGTGATTGTCATTTGTTTCACCGAACTCGGTCCTAAAATGCACTTCTCTGTCCAGATTATTTACAAGAAAACTATTCATTTTCTGCACCTATTCCCAACTGTAATGGGATTCTCTGGCGTAACTGCAGGGCGCTCGCTATGTGCTTTTGTACTGTTACAACTCATCCCGTCTATTTTACAGCATTTTTCCAAAGAAATCCGATGTTATTTGCAAAGGAAATGCATAGCGATTTTTTGTTTTGATAGCATGAACGACGACACTTAAACTTTTCAGGGTCTCGCCTTGACTTGAATCACTCTTTGCGATATTGATTTAAACATCTCACATGCAAATGACACAGGAGTGCAGATATATAGCGATCATTTCAGTGACCTTCCTGAATTCCCCGATATGCGGATCATCCTCATGTGGGGGTTTTGTTCGGAACCTTCAGGCATTTGACAAAGTGTGCAAAGCCTCCATTCTGATAACATTCTTACGAGGCGTTTTAGACAAAGTAACAATATTTAGCGGTTCTTTTGAAATTGCAATAGAGCTAATGCAGACATCTGAAGACACGTTGGACAAAGATTTACGTAATCGTTTTAGGAAATATTCAGGCATTGCATTTGACTGGGTAAATCTTGGCAAAACCCCGTCAGCGCGCCCATACGACAAAAATATAGTTTCTTTATGAAGTAGGCCAAATCATGCTGCCTTTTATTAGCAAAGGTGGCTATAGAGTAAAGGCGTTTAACAGCCGCACAGCCATGGATATCTGAAATCCCTGTCACTGTATTATGAAGATAGAAATGTGGAATTCCCCTTGGCGCCTCGTATGCCTATGAGATGAACTAGCAAATAGAATTTTATCCGGAGTACACTGTTTCCAGACAGATAATGACGCTATCACCCTAATTAGCATTCCAGCACAGAAAAAGTTATTCCCAAAAGAAAGTGTTGCCATCAAGGATGTTGCACAAAATCAGTGCCCGAATGCTCGATTTTCTTTGCTGGCTAAGTTTTTCTGCATAAAACAGTAGGGACACAGTCTGTAATTATTTAAATTAGAGAAAAAGACATTTAACACCTTTCCAGTACCCCATCTTGTCGCAGTTGCATTGCACCCCTACTTTGGCAAAAGATGTAACTTGCTTGCCGAGAAATGGAGTCGCTCATCAGACGCCAAACAGCTTTTAGTTCATGTGATCAAACTCTGACCAATCAGTGCTGGGGCTCGTATTCATGCTTCAGCAAGGTGCATTTAGGTACCCTGCAGCGGTCGCTTATGTTATTATCTTACAGTGGCGCAGGTTAGTACAGTGGTCGGTGAGGGCTTGTTTGTACTGTCCTCTCCGTTTCAAAATAATTCACTTAAACGTCTTTTGTGTAGGTTGTTTTTCAACGACTGGGTACGTAATTAGTAACCGACTGCCTAGCACACAGCAGAGAAAATATTGTAGTGCCGAGATAAGTACAGTCCTCAAAAAGTTTGAAATATTCCTTTTGAAACACCAGACAATGCCTCATTTATCACATTCTTTAAAATTTTGTCACTATAGTTTAACTCTCTTTAGATCTCCGAAAAACTCTTTAAACTTAACGATTGCATTTGATGAAGGATAGGGTTTAGTCAATTTTTCCTTTTCACGCATCTATTTTACTTGTGCTCCGTTCACTTAAAATGTACTGGCCCGATGAGGTTTTCTTAAACGTATGCCCGTCAATTAGTATCCTGAATCCCTTTTTGGAAACTTTCGATAAAGTCTTCGTATAAGTCCGCAACACCCTTCAGATACCGTGTAACCGAGGCACCATATACATGACATACAGTGCGTGACCGATCTCATGAAATGTTGGCCGTAATTATAAAATTCGTTTTCCATTAGAAAGAATTACTTAGGTGGGGTTGTAATATCGATTCGCCTATGATATAATCCCATAACATTTCGGACTCGCCAGGACGTCGACTTTTTAATGCACTCCTTCTTGTCCTCCTGCAGAAACCGCACTCGGCAAAAAATGACTATTTATGTAGCATTAATTTTTCCTGTGGATTTTCGATGGTCTCAGAAATTCAAATATGTTTTATAGAAAACGTGCATAACATAAGTTTTCTTTAACTCATTTGATAGAAAATAACACTGTCTTTGCATTTTATGCACGAACAAAATGAATATTTTGGTTTAAAAAAAGTTTCCGAATGCCCGAATATTTTTGAGCTTGATCTGTCATTGCATCAGTGTTCAGCGATTTCAGCCAACAAGTCGCATGCTTCCCGCGTAAGGAAAATCACATATTCCTCTATGCCTTCAATAGTATAGCATATAGAGTTCATAAAATTTGGCAATGGATCCGAACTGTGGTGAACATTTCACGAGGAGCAGTGGTAAACGGACATGCGCGGTCCTGTATGCATGGACATTGCATATTCTCAGAAATTTCATAATTAGATAGTTTTTTTAAACCTAAATATACATTTCCTTCGTGCATAAAATGCAAAGACAGTGTTATTTTCTGTCAAATGAGTTAAAGAAAACTTATGTTATGCACGTTTTCTATAAAACATATTTGAATTTCTGAGACCATCGAAAATCCACAGGAAAAATTAATGCTACATAAATAGTCATTTTTTGCCGAGTGCGGTTTCTGCAGGAGGTCAAGAAGGAGTGCATTAAAAAGTCGACGTCCTGGCGAGTCCGAAATGTTATGGGATTATATCGTAGGCGAATCGACATTACAACCCCACCTAAGTAATTCTTTCTAATGGAAAACGAATTTTATAATTTCGGCCAACATTTCATGAGATCGGTCACGCACTGTAGGAACTTATACAAATGCGAAAAGCCATTTATAGCAATAGTCGGTATTATGTAAGACTGGAAGCTGTTTTGTGGTTGATATTCACAGTGAGTGACCGATCTCATGAAATGCTGACTGAAATCCTGAAATGCGTTTTCGATTCGGAAGGATTACTTATACGCTGTTGTAATACTGGCTATCTTGCGGCATAATCCTGTAATACGTCGGACTCGGCAGGATTTCTGCCTTTGCATACACTGCTTTGCAATCTGCTGTGCAAACTTTTCTCGGCAAAAAATGACTACTTATGTAGCACCGTACTTTTCCCATTGATTTTTGATGGTCTTGCGAATTCAAATATATTTTATAGAAGCCCAGATAAAAAAACATGCTTTTTGGTTGTTTGACAGAGAATCACGCCAACTTTATATTTTATACTCGAAGAAGAAATATAATTAGGCTTAAGAAAGTTCTAATTATGACAATTTTTAAGACCTCGCAGTGCCCATTCATGCAGCATCGTACCTGTCCGTCTACCACTGCTCTTCATGAAAAGTACAACAATGTCGGCATCTATTGTAGAATTTTCTGTACTTTATATAATATCTTTCTAACGGCACGGAAGAATATGTGATTCTCTTTACGCGGAGCGTGTCCACCTTGCAACTACTGGTCAGGCTCCAAATTATTCGGCAACTGGAAAACTTTTTTAAAACCTAATTATACTTCTTCCTCGAGTAGAAAATATAAAGATGGCGTGATTCTCTATCAAACAACTAAAAAGCGTATTCTTATTTGAGGCTTCTATATAATATATTTGAATTCGCAAAACAATAAAAAATCAATGCATTTTAAGTAGTCATTTTTACAGTTTGTACAGGAGATTGAAAAACAGTGTAAATCCTGGCGAGTCCGAAATATTATAGGATTATGCCGCAAGGTAATTAGTATTACAACCGCGTATAAGTTATCCTTCCAAATCGAAAACGCATTTCAGAATTTTAGTCAACATTTCATGAGATCGGTAACTCTCGGTAGTTCTCATAGGACATATATATAGTGCATAGATCTGATGGATTTGCATAGCATTTTGCCTCTTCGTAGTTATAGGGCTGTTGGTTGGAGAAATACGTAAGGGATATTTGAAGGGGCCGATAATTTTCGGCAAATCGTCTGCGTAGAATCATAAAACTGCACTTAAAACCAAATAATGGAAATGACGGTAACGGACAAATTAACGGTCGCTAATGCAAATTGACTTCCTTTTTGACATGTCCGATGTACAGCACACTTTGTCAGTTTGTGTTTCATTTATGTTACATGGGTTAATTTTAGAGGCGCCTGCTAACCATGCAACCGCCCCAGTTTGCGACCCCCAGTACGCAAAAGTTAAATCCTCGCAAGAAATGAAGTACTTGTAACGGCACATTCTACTATTAGTAATTTCTTTCCTCAGCTTAAGCAACAGTGGCTTTCTAATCGGTCATTTTTCTTCGTCTGCACATTTTAAAAATATATAGACTTCGACCAGTACTAACAGTTAAAGCGTTTCTGCCACTCACAAAAATATATCGCGTACTGTAAATAACTTATAAATAATTATCCTAACACGACAGATACTGGCGTGTTTAAGAGGGAATTTTAGGAAACAACTCTACAAAAGGTATTTATTACTCTTTATGAAACTATAATATTGTACCATTGTCCCCAAACAAAAGAATCTGAACAATATGTCCATTATTCTACCAAAAGAAAGTCCGAGGACTCAGGCAAAAAAGTCTTTGTCCTAGTAGTCCCCAAACTCGCACTGTATTATGTTGAACAAATGACAGTTTTTGCATTGGCTATGATTATTACTAACTCGCCAATCAGAAATACGAGGTTTGTTTTTCCAAACATTGACATAAAAAGGCTTGAGTCTCCTACATACGCGACAGGAATATAATTTCCGGAGGAATTGCACTAGGGACTAAAACGAAATTTTGACCTAAAGTAAGCAGATCTGCCCTGCACCTTCGTCATTCTAAACGTCTCACTAGGAAAGCAATTTTGCCTATTGGGGCAACATACTGACACGCGACAAAAATCACCCAAGCTTATTCATACATCCAACATTAAAAGCAAGGAAAGAGGCGCTAAAAAATGCGAGCAAATGTGTTAGATCTGATTGGCAGGATTTCTGAGACTGGTGAGGATATGTAGACATGGCCGAGTGTTACCCCATCGCCAAACAAGTAGTTATCACCGCGCGCGACCTAACTGCAGGTAAGTCCCTCGGGGCAGAATGTGAGAGGTATAAACATTAATTTCAAAAATTCGAAGGAAAATTTCTGTTACTGGGCACAGCAAAACACGGCATTGCAGGCAGAAACAACTGGAATTATCGGAAAACAGGGCATGAAGATCTTGTGCAACCTCCTCACTTTTCCTTCTAGACAACAATACCAGCAACATTCAGACTTTAAGGATCCAACAATTTTTTAGCCGAACGCCATTTTATATTGCAATTCTCTCTTGTGCGCTTTAACTTTGCCATAAATTAGGTGTGTTTGGGAACCGTAGGGCTGAGTTTTGCAATTTCCCAAAATGGACGAGGAGCAAGGGATAACGGGGGGTCCAAACGCTAACATGTTCATCGAACTCTGCCAGTTGACGGAGGGGGTGCCACAACATCGGAGATCGTTGCAGGAATCTACAGAGGAGTCAAACCGTTATTGGCATGAGCGTTACCGCTGGGTGGAGATGGAGGAAGCCTATGACGCAGCCGTCGGTGAATTCGCACCGCCGGAGATTCCCAACTTCACCTATGAGGAAATCAACAACTTCAGAAACCGATTCAAGGGCGGTAAGCCTTGCAGTGTTTCTACTAGCATGGGAATTTCTGCTTTCATTTGCGTGCTGAGTCGGGAGTGGAAGGGATTGATAGTCTTATCAGTGAAAATACTATTGGGTTGAGGGTAGGTGGCTATAGTCGGCCAGCACCCCTAACATGATCTAATCGACACAAGTCAGGACCTTATTGATAGAGGTCTGTAAAACATGGTCCTGCTTTCAGTGAGATACCTTATGCAATTGGAGAGAAGGGAGATGCTTATGTCAAAGGAAAATTTGGAACTTTGTTACTCGAGAGGCTCCATGAACGTCTATGACGTAAATAGAAAAGTTGTATCACCTCAACCTACTCCCGGCCACCTAAACTGGAAACAGTCGCCAACTAATGCCAAATCAATGAAAATCCTCCGCCAAAAAACCGAACTTAAATTAAACCACCAATAGTTAAAGGAAGTCTTGAATAAATTCCTCAGGCATTCTTTTTTGTTAGAAAGAAGAATTTTTTTGTAAATCGTGAAAATTTCGATAACGCAAAAACCGTGATGTCTGCTAAGTAGACTCGTTGTCAGATGTTAGTTTTAGATGAATTTGGATAAATACTCACCATGAATTTGTACCCTGTCAAGTGCGGTACAGAGTTAGCGTGTGCTTTTCTGTTCGGATACTGGTCCCCGAGAATCTTATGCATTTTTCTAATTGTGAAGGGCACGAAATGCATTTAATTAAAGCAATTTGGTGGATAGATGGATGCAAAAAGTGATGTTTATATGAGGCAACATGCTAGTATGCCGGCCGGTGGCCAAACTCGAGCAGAGTTGGCAGATGCGATGCCAAACATACAATTTTACGCGTACCAGGAGTACCTTTTTCTAAAAAATTCCCCAGTCCTTTGGACAACGTTGACGTCCGCTGGATCACAGGATGATAGTAGAGTGAGAGTACATAATTTGCGGATTTCGTTCTTTTTAATAGATTGTCCAAAAGATAGGTTCCATAATCTATGTCTATAAACACCTTCACATTAATGTATATTTTGAAAATATTAACTGAATTAATGAGTTTTGGGGTTTATTTGTGAGTTAATTATGTGCATTTTGCTGCCCTTGACCATAGTGAAGATGTAGAAAAATTAGAACCTTTAGTCTGCTTTCCCCTTTCGTGAAAAATTACTAAGAGAGATTTGCCTCATACCAGGATTTCATGTTCATTTTCAGAGTTCTGCTATTATCGTTATATTTTATCACTTTTAGACTTCGTCTTTTGATTTCTCTTGCCTCAGTTAGCGGCGTTATAAATATTAAAATATCATCTAAACAGTGGACGTCTCGCCAGATTTGTTTTTAAATTACGCAAAAGCAAAAACGTTTTTGCAAAATATTATCTGATTAATTGTTTGAATGCTAAATAGGTCAGTTAACGATGACTTAGTTGGGGTTGTTTATGGCACGTTTTCAAACGACAGGAAGATAAGGGCACAATGACAAGGGTATGGCGGCAGACATTTTCATTTCCCTACTGGGACGGTGAATTTACGTATTTAAATACAGGAATTTTAAAAATTGAAAAAAAAACACTGACTTATCCACATCCCACCTCAATTAAAACGAACAAAACAAAGGCTCAATCCCAAAATGGGCGGCTTGACAAAAAACTTCAGCTTACGCTATTCTTGTCACATGGAAATGCTGAAACTTGGTCTTGGGCATTTATCAGCCCACGCAATTAGCCGAGTATAAAGTAACGTTTATTTAAACTCAAATTGGTCGGCAAGTTGCTTGGAAAAATTACTTAACAACATTTTACATAAAAAGGACATTTTCCAGAATGTTGCAGACTAATAATTAAAATGCGAAAAATTTTAACTTTTCAATAGTGGCCGTCTCAATCTCCTACATCACATTAACTTAGTTGTGTCACAAACTCAACTTCAAGTACTAAGTTATTAGTTCTGCCCCTTAAGTATACACATAGAAACGAAAGTGGGTTATTTCTTCTAACTCCTGTTGGGAACATTGTAGACGGATCATTTATATTTCCCTATAAATCCGATAAATTATTAATGACGATGAGCAAATTTGTTCTAATACAGTGCGTGACCTATCTCATGAAATGTGTCGGAATTTACGAATGATTGCCAAACACTCGCAAACCAACACCAGTTCATGAATCAAATGTCTATGTTAATTAAGTACAAGTTTAATATAATTAAAATCATCAAAGAACTATTAAAGCCAGTGTTTCGTTGTTTAGAAATGTCAATTTATTTTAAAAAGCGCAATATCCCGAAAACGTCAGAAATGGCTCTAATTTAGTAAATATCGTTTTTAGATGTTTAGCGTGTATCCTCATACCAAACACGTAGTAAATATGAAAGCAAACATAAAATCACGTCTAATAACAGCGTTACCAATGACATTTACATCTGACTATCGTTTAATAAGTTGTATGACTTCATAAATGACGGTTTGTCAACTGCCTACATTCTGGGTGTAGATTCCAAAACAGTTTTCCAGTGTTTCATTATATTATTAACGATTTAAAGTTAAATGAGATGGGGTTCAACAATAGAAGCTGAATTTTGCTTGATGTCGCCGATGGGGACGTCGTAGATCAATATTTTTCATAAGGTGACATGCCATGAGGCCGGTCGGTACGTATTAAATTAAAATAGAACCGACAGACGTGATCGTAAACATCCCATTTTGAGTTTAAAGAGAAAGATTTTCTTCCGTCAAATTAACTTATACTCTTATTTCATTTTGGAATACGTTGAGTTTCAGATCGGCCTCGAAATATTGCTGAATACTTCATGATTTTCAGTGTTTTCACCCGATCGTCCATAAAGACAAATTAACCATTACCTGTCCGTTTAGAACTTTAAAATAAGATTGGTCTTGAAGGTATTTACCGAATTACTGAGCGTTCACGCGCTCCTTTTCACGAAGATGGCCGTTTGAATCACATTTAAAGACTCATTCAAACATCAAACTTCATTTTCGAGAAAAATAACTGTCCACAACGAAAGTCAGCGACAAATATGCCTTCGATCAATAAGAAAACTCTCCTTAATACGTTACCTCTTTAGCAAGTGCTTTATTGCTGCACTCCGTCGACGGAGCTCTGTGTACTTTGCATTTTTGCACGGCGAGGCCAAGTAAAAATTTGACACTTTTGACAGTTTTTTTTACGTTTTTAAGAAATACTAATATTTTTCTACCGTAAACGCAAGAACATGTCTTTCTCTATACATTGAGACCGTTTCCACTGTTTTTGTTCGCTTTTAGACTCCGTTCTTCGATTATAAATGCACGGCAGAGCGTCCATACAAATACTGATATTTTGATGAAACTAAAAGTGTTTTGCTCGTTCCATTTCTGAAACAAAGTATGCACAGAAGCTAAAATACTAGAAAAGTAGTATGTCGTATGTTTAATGCTGTAAATGACCATTCCGTGGTGGTCATCTATGTGACATCATATAGAATTTTCCAAACGGCAAATAACTTCCAGCCCACTTTAACGAAGGAATCTCTATCTGCTTTATTATTGCATTTTAGGGCTCCAATTCGCACAGATCTGCTAATTTTACATAAAGGAATTGATAAAACCCCTGGTATTCTTAAAATAACATTTTTGACGAGATTTATAACCGTTGTCAACATCGGACATGAAATAAAATTTCTCGTCCGACTAAATCTGTTTATTAATATTGTCGCGGGTAAATTGCTATCCTTTCAATGAAAAAGTCGCTTAGATGCGTAACTGGAGTCTTGGACATGTATTAGCATAGGAAAATGCACGAATATATTCACACGTCCATTTTCGCTCAAATTTACTGATATTTTACTTGATATAATTGCGTAAACACAGTTTCTGCACAGGAAAAGGACATTTTTTAGGAAAGTGGATAAGCGAACAAAATGCGCAACGTTAAAGGCGTTCAGAAATTCCCCCATCAGATTTCGTTTTCAGATTTTATGCGATAGGTCACGCACTGTAGGTCTGCCAGTCACTAGGTTGAATTTGACCGAAGCTTTCAAAGTTTCAGGACATTAATATTGACTGAAATTTTTGAAAGGTATTTTTAAAATACGAGTATTTCTCTCCAAGCATTTGTGTTTACTGACCTGAGAAATGGGATCTTTAGTAACTTTGTCTGGGAAGGTCGGGGTACCACTACACTTATCCGTCTAGGATTTTTTCAGCATTCGGAAAATATGTCTTCCGGAAATGCATAACGCCAATTTCGAGAACTTGACTATTCAAAATTCTTTAACAGAAACAAAGCTTTGGTCGCTCCTATGCTAGGAAGTTTTTTTACAAAAGCGAAGATCTTTAATTACCCCTTGCACTTGTGTGTAACTTGGTAAATGTGCTGTTAGGTATCTTATCCGAGAAACTAGATAGACAAATACTCGGCATTTCAACCAGTGTTAGAGTGGAATATAAGTGACCCTTATTGCATAGACAGTCCGAGAACATCGAAGAAGGTATAGGGACAAACATGCTTATCGGACTGTAGCCATAAGTGAACATAAACCTTAGCCGTGTGAAAACGTTAAGTGGCAGCAGTCGTTAAAAGCATAATTAGTGTTCAGTATTTAGCGTTTTATGTGAGCTCTGGATATAGCCCAATCCTGCAAAATATGGGAATATTTAAAGCCTGTCCAAAGTCGAGGGTGACCCACCTATGGTGAAGCCCCTGAGGAGGTTTGCCAGACATTAGGTTCAAGGGCTATGATATTATCTAAGTGCCATCTTCATTCTCATAAACGCGTGACGGGACGAAGGACGGGACTAGAGTATTAACTCCCATACAAGTTTCAAAAGTGCACCTTATGATCACATATTACTTCAACATTCTGGCGGCTTTAACTTTAGAAGCCGCGAGGTACGTCACCGTTGCACGAAATGGGTCTGACAACGACTTGTGTCTTAATGTGAAGCGCATACCTCTCTCACACACACCCTCTTTTCTCTCGCAGTCACCGTGGCACGAAGTTTGCCAGGACAACCGGTGATAAGCGTAGACTGGAATAGTCTGTCTGAGTGTGTAGCACGGAGCCCTGTTCCTAATCTCACACCTGGCAGGTTTAGTGTTAAGAAGTGTTTGGAGTCTCAGATTAATGAGAGCAACCTTCTGCCTGGATCCCCAAGTCAGGAATTGTGCCGAGCCGTCTCATTGGTCGGCAGTACTCCAAGGCAGGACTGCCATCGTGCAGCAATAGATGCAGGGAAAGTTTTGTTGATTTGTGTGCTAAACAATTGGCACTAGATCGGTAGCCTGTCCGCCCTGCGCGCACAGTACAACAAGCAGAACAGCTTTCCAAGATGCAAAGGATGCAACTACAGTGCATGTGCTAACTGCTGAAATGCTGATGGAAATTTCGAAAAGCGGTTTTTACATTAAAAAATTACTTAAGTAGAGTCGTAATATAAATCGATATCCCATATAATCCCATAGTAATTGAGTTACTTCAGGATGCCGGTTTTTAAACATGCTTCTTTCCGGCCGCCTGCAAAAACTGCACATTGTAAAATGACTGCAAAAGTAGTATGGATTTTTTTCACAGATTTCCGATATTACTATAATGTCAAATATGTTTAATAAAAACACGTATAAAGATATTCATTCTTTTACTCATTTGGTAGAAAATTGCGTATTCTTTAACTTTTAAACTTAAATAAGAAGTGTGAATTGCTTTTAAAAACTTTCCGATTCCCGAAGATTATTGAACCCGACCTGCCGTTAAACTTGCATTTAGGGTTTCTGCACTACAAGCTGTAATTTTTCCGTGTAAGGAAAATAATACATTTTGAAAGTTACTAGTAGGAAACTGTGTGAGGTTTATAAGTTTGGTAGTGGATTTCGGTCATATAGCAATCTTAACGAACAACATTATTAACTGAAGACGGGGAATTTTATTAACGATCGTTCACAGCCCTAAAAATCTCGTAATTAGAAATTATTTCAAAATTGAAGTATACACTTCCTTCAAGTGTGAAATTTAAAGAAGACGCAGGTTTCGACCAAATAAGTAAAATAATGAATATTTTTGTTCATGTTTTCTATGACATATGTTTGATAATATAGGGACATCAAAAAACATACTGCTTTAGTAGTCATTTTTACAAAATGTACATTTTGCAGGCGTCCGCAAAGAAGCTCGGTCAAAAGCCGGCATCATGGATTAACCAACTTGCCGTGGGATTATACTGCATGGTGATTAGTATTACAACCCTCCCTAAGTAATTTTTTCGAATCAAAAACCCACTTCAAAGTTTCGGTTAGCATTTTATGACTTGGCACGTCTACTATAGTTGTTTTCTGTGTCTGCTATAGTCCTCAACGCTTTAGGGAGGGGATAAATCACTAAGGCGCGTTAGTCTTAGCTTTTCTCGGTGGCCATTGACTTATTCCTGTGGTATAAAGAGCAGTCAGCTGCTCAAATTCTCATTATAGCTGATGAAACCGTGTCGGTCTCGCCATTCGATCGGGCGGATAAAGATACTTTCCGCGCTATCTAATCGTCTACTGGGATGGAAGGAGCTGAGACAGTGGCAGTAGCGGATGGCGCATGACTTTTTGTCGACATGGACTGCACTAACTTCACTTGCTTTTCACACTCGTAGTCCTTGAAGGACAGGGAGAAGGTCAAGCGACTGGAGATGTGGGATGGCACTGTGGCTGGCTTGACGTGGCCCTTCTCCTCGTTTTACTATGTCCCTCATTATGTGCTGAGAGCCACCACACGGGCCGCAGTAAGAAGATGGCAATTCGGCCCTAATGGCTGTCTCAGGGAATTCCCTGTCCTATCCGCTGAGCCGACGGCCTAAGAGTCTACCGAGTTTGCTAAGAACGCGCAACAGCATTTGCACTGTCTTTTGTGAAGGCAGTTTCTTGGCTACACACTCATTTCGATATTTATTTTCCCCACTGACGAAGATAGCATGAAATAAGAAACATGTTTAAGAGATGTCTTTGACCTTGTCCGAGAATGCAATAAGTATAGTTATAAAATTGGATGCATTAACTTCACCGAATTCGTTCAAGATACAGGCAGGATCAGGTAACCCGCCCCCCGTTCAGGAATTAAGCGCAAAAAGTCGCATGCACAGTGACGGACACCTGTTCCAGTGCCTATGCCACGTTTATACGTTGATTCTAACTGATATGCAAGAGAGGTAGAATTCACGTCCAAGAATTTTGCTTTTTTGCAGACCTTGTTTTCAAGTTGGCCGACGAAGCCACCATCGAAGAAGTATTTGCACATCTTACCCCCATTTGTTCAAAGTCGGACGCGGCTCAAAGAAGTGACACGTGCGGTGGTTACCTCATTCCATTTTATCACCCACAGTTAGCGAGCATGAGCAGAACTCAAAGGAGGATGTCAAGTAAGTAGCATTTCCGGTTCAAACACGAAGGTCATTATCTCTCAGAAGAGAGCAAGTGAAACAGTTGACTTTTTTAATTCATCGCTGAACCGCTGTATTTGGCAAAATATGAGGCGAACACTCTAAGCAGAATAGACTTATAGATTCTAAAACCCAGAGAAATGTATTGAATTGCAGAATGAGGAAGATATTCCGCTGCATTTGAATGTGACTCTGAAATGACTAAGTCATCCCATGTGGGTGCGCAAACGAGTCTTAAATGATTGGTAGTTTATTTAAAGAAATGAAAAATTTTCGGTCGGCCTTACCATCCTCCTTTTGTCTTAAAGCTTAATTTTTCTAATTATAAGTCGTATAAATGACAAAAAAATTATTGTATGAAAAGGATGTTTTTGACTGATTCAGCCAATTTCGTTATAATTAGATTTATTAGTCGATAATAAGCCAAAATGTGTTATCCGAAACAACATTCTAGGATTACATTCGGCAGTCCAGCGAATTAGGTATTTGTCACCCTGATGCTAATATATATATATATATTCAGATTTTGGACTGAAAACGAGTGGTTTTTAAAAAACCCCTGAATTATCATTCTTACTATCTGTACGGCTGATGCCTTATCACTAATGTCTGTTTGCATTTTAGTGGACAGGAGCCGGCTATCTGAAGTAAGAGATTTCGTTAATCTGTTTGCCTCTTTTTATGTGCACAATTCATCGAGATCGCATACACAATGCATAAAATATACATACACATATGTGGCAAAGGTATTATACCGTACTCCCAACATAGATACCAACTAGAAGACCAGATAAATGTCTCGTCGATATTTAGTCGCTGTGTGATACAGCTGCGTGGGATTTGGCTGGTCAGTGAGCCCCCAGCGTTCTCTAGCGGTTTCCGGTATATGAACTCCAGAGAATAATCAGGTGAATAATTTCAGAAATTAATCAGTGCAGAACTTGGAGTTAAATCTCCGGGACATGACTTTTTAGGGTCAGAACCGAAGAGCCGAACCCCTCGCAGCTGTGTCATGCAGCGGCAGAATATCGGCGAAACACGTGTCTGGGCTTTTAGCAAGTATCTAGGTCGGGAGTACGGTATAATACCTTTACCATATGCAATTCATACTACTCGTAGTACTACTTGTTTGTAGAATGGGCATTACGTGGTTATTCCACAGTAGTTGATTGTCTTCGACTCAAATGTTCATTGAAATGTCTGTTCTGACCCTAAAAAGTCATGTCACGGAGATTTAACTGCAAGTTCTGCACTGATTAATTTCTGAAATTATTCACCTGATTATTCTCAGGAGTTCATATACCGGAAACCGCTAGAGAACGCTGGGGGTCCCACTGAAGAGCCGAACCCCTCGCAGCTGTGTCATGCAGCGGCAGAATATCGGCGAAACACGTGTCTGGGTTTTTAGCAAGTATCTAGGTCGGGAGTACGGTATAATACCTTTACCACATGCAATTCATACTACTCGTAGTACTACTTGTTTGTAGAATGGGCATTACGTGGTTATTCCACAGTAGTTGATTGTCTTCGACTCAAATGTTCATTGAAATTTCGGTTCTGACCCTAAAAAGTCATGTCACGGAGATTTAACTGCAAGTTCTGCACTGATTAATTTCTGAAATTATTCACCTGATATATATATATATATAGGCAGAATGATATTACCGACAAAGACAAGGGAGACTGGAATGGCCATTTCTGGCTTATTAGCCGTCGTCAGCCAGCCATACCCAAGCCCGACGTGTGGAACACCCGAGCCTCGAACTCGCGACCTGTTGGCTTAGAAGTCAACGCCTCTACTCACCGGGCCACGAGCCCGTTGCCCTGTCGGTTTTCGATCGGGAATATACAATGTTAGGGGGCACTCACCGATCGTTCATACGGAACTCACTCGTTCCGTTGTGCCTTATGGCCCGGTGAGTAGAGGCGTTGACTTCTAAACCAACAGGTCGCGAGTTCGAGGCTCGGGTGTTCCACACTTCGGGCTTGGGTATGGCTGGCTGACGACGGCTAATAAGCCAGAAATGGCCATTCCAGTCTCCCTTGTCTTTGTCGGTAATATCATTCTGCCTATATATCATGCGCCGCTGTGCGGCTGCTGGTTGGGCTCGAGAGAGAGCCCATAAGGCACAACGGAACGAGTGAGTTCCGAATGAACGATCGGTGAGCGCCCCCTAACATTATATATAAATATATATATATCAGAGCGGATACGACAGAGTCTGGGGGGTAGATTGATACAGCACTGTTTCGGGCTTGTTTGCTTTCATTCAGCCAACCATAACCCTGACCACCAGCTGGGACCGGAAACACAAACATGCGCACAGACGCATCTGGCGCAGCTGGTCCACCACTGGGGTCTACCAGATGGGTCATAAGCACTTCATCGAACTGAAGTTTTTCAGTGCCTCGCCACCTGCCATTCTTTTTCGATGCAGATCGGGTATTTATTCACTCAGGCTGTATCATTGGCTGTATCAATCTACCCCCAGGCTCTGTCGTCTCCCCTCTGATATATATATATATATATATATATATATATCCGACGTTTCGAACTCTCACGCGAGCCCCTTGACGATGGGCTCGCGTGAGAGTTCGAAACGTCGGATAAATAAACAATTGGTCCCAGCGATCGCCTTCCCATCTTCTTCTATTCAATTACCTGGGCCGCGCGTGATCTCTATCATTCGGAACATATATATATATATCAGCGAGGAGGGACGACGAAGAATGAGGGTAGATTAATACAGTACTGTTTCGGACTTATTGTGCCTTTATCCAGCCAATGATTGCCGTGACCACCAGCTGGTACCGGAAACACAAACGTGCTCTCACACACCTGGCCCAGCCGGTCAACCGCTGGGCTCTACCAGATGGCTCATAAGCACTTCATCGAACCGAAGTTCATCAGTGCCTCGCCACCTGCCATTCTCTGTCGCTGCAGATCGGATATTTATTCAATCAGGAATGGGCGCACACCGATCTATTGGTTTCCCAAAGCAAACAAGCTCCGTATGGGTAGCAAAGGTCACGAACAGGCAACCAATTTCCAGGCCGAAGTCGGCCAAGTCATAATAGCAGCGAGGAGGGACGACAGAGAATGCGGGTAGATCAATACAGCACTGTTTTGGGCTTATTGTGCCTTCATTCAGGCAATCGTGACCCTGACCAACAGCTAAGATCATGAATTTTTAGGCAGGCATACCAAGAAATATAGTTTGAAAGCGAACACTCATAGCTACGATAAACAACAATAGGCGTAAAGATTTGGTGTCAAAACCCCTTATAGAAAGATAAAAATACATATACAAACGTGACAGAAGTCTGAGGAATCTTATTTTTTCCCAAAAACCTGCATTACTCGTAATTAAATAACGTTGGGTGGCCAGTATGTCGCGTTCAGTGGGATGCAGAAGATGGAGAAATAGAGTAGGGTCTAGGGGCCGGATCATATTTGTGTTGACATTACGGCAACTTTCCCCTTTTTTCACCAGAGTAGTGCGGTAGCTCCTCCTGCTGATCACCAGCTATGCCATCTTGCCATCCTCCTCGTATAATGTTCGTGCTCAACGCATGACTTTTCACTCGTCCGCTTTCCGCGGATTGGCTTCGACATCACCGTAGTCGGCCATTGGCGGGTTCGCGTGACCTTTGTCCCCTTCATAGCCTCCCCGCAGTTGTGGCCAAACCGGCGTGCTTCCTGACCTACCCTCTGTCGTACGGTGGACTGATCCGTCTTTCGCAATTCTTTCAGCCTCTTTGGACTTTCGGTAGGGCAGTGTCGTCAGTTGGCAGTCCCTCTTGAACCTGTCCACACTTCCTAGTGGCTCCGGCAGAATTGATTTCATCCTTGTGCCTAGCACTGAAAGTCGGGATTTAGGTGCTTTCTCTAACGCGTTCAAACGCAGTGCAATGTCGGCAGTGGGATAGAGGAGTTGGTGAAGTACTTACATCCACTTCTTTCCTGAAGTCCATAGTAGTGCAAATGCAACAGAAGGGCCCACGTTCAAATAGCCGAGTAATAAAAACCGGAGCTCTAGCTAGCCATTGCGTACGTGTAGAGCGTCCCACGGGCAACGACGATAATCCTAAAAGCGTTTTGGGCTCGGTGTGACATATAAACATTAGTCCGGAATCTGACAGTAAATCCAAGCTCCCAAAGACACACTATCAGTGACAGAGAAACCACTGGTGATCCGTTGGGTACCGGGCCAAAGATGAGATGAAAGATATGCTGGTGATAGGGACAAACGCCTCGGCACAAGGTTGCATGAACACTAGCGTACAATCGACTGCGAGAGTATGCCGTCCCTCACCGATGGTAGACACAACGGAGGAACCGTAATGTTGCCTTAAAGAATGCGAGGACGCTTGGCCGGGTCAATGAGAGGACGGCCTGACTGGTGATCGAAGATTTGTACCCGGCTGACACATTAACCAAAGCGCGGACCTGTGTCCTGCATATGAGACGCTACGCAAATGGCTCAAATCACTTCTGACAAGTGACGACGCCTGTGAATAGGCGGGGGATCGACCAGATGTCATATATCTGGCGTGTAGCACTGCCCTACCGACAGTCCAACGGGGCTGATAGTATTGCGAAAGACGGATCAGTCCGCCGTACGGCACAGGGTAAGTCCGGGAGCACGCTGGCTTGGCCACAACTGCGGAATGACATGGGGGAGACAAAGGCCAAGCGAGCCCGCCAGTGGCCAACCACGGAGATGTCGAAGCCAATTAACAGCAAACGGACGGAAGAAATGATGCGTGTTGAGTGCGATCATAATACGCGGAGGGTGGCAAGACTGCAAAGCTGGTGACCAGCTGGAGGAGCTACTGCAGTACTCGGATAATAAAAATTTGACGTTTGTTCGATAAATTGTCTAAAAATGATAAGACGCATAAGTTCTATAGACATGATACCAAAACCACAGAAGGAAATCTTGAAGACCATGGATAAAAGCAAACCCTGGCAGTTTTGTAATCAACGAGAAAACGTCAGGTAAACAAGCTGGTACTAAGCGCTTTGGTAAGAAATGTCCCCTGTGCACAGATGCAGGGGAGTTAAATCATTCGAGATAGACGACGGTTAAACCAGTCATTGGCAGTAATGAAAAGTCCCAAAAATACATGCCTTTAAATATTTAAGTGTCAAAACCCACTGAGGAAAAATTTATCCTGCTCTAGACTAAAAGTCTGTTTCTGATTACAAGCAACTTTCGAGAGTTTGCATGGAAATCCGTAGCACCTTATACACCGTATTATCTTAACTTCCTGCTAACTGGTTTTTAGCGTGAAATATTGCCTGAACAGATTTAAAAAGGGGGAAACAGAATAGTTAGCTGCAGTCATATGCTGATATGCTTGTGATGACTACTCCACACATTTTTGCCAGATTTTGACCTGACATTATGTGATTGAGGTGCCATGTACAAAAAAGCCACGGTTTTTCTGCAGGCGAAGTCGATATGTGCGTGTCTAGAATGAGTTTCGATGACGTGGCTACTTGAAGCGATTGCCAAATTTTCGTGACGCAATTCGTTTGGCAGACTTTAATACAGCAACATTAGAATAAGTCTCCAAGTTAAAATTGCTTAGTCTAAGTTGGAATAGTTACCAGAACACGTAGCCTAGACTTCAAAAAAGCCATTACTCTGACAAAGAGATGACCGTTGACATTGAACCCAATTGTTCAACTATCTCCTACTTATTTTCACAGTCGTCTTATATTCCTGTAGATTTCGACGAACAGGGAGATTAACAAGTGTCTGTCATCCACGTCGAAGTGCTGCTGTATCCTAACCGGATTTGCCGCCGAAGTGGAGAGACCCATCTTTCAGTTTGTGCGACTTAGAACGCCAGTAGATGCAGAAGACGTGGTTGAAGTCGCCCGTCCTGTGGAATTCATCGTCATTTCCATAACACCACATTCGGAAGCTGCTGAGGAAGCAGTCCAAGTTGGACGCATATTCGGGACATTATTAGTAAACAGAGTAAGAAACCGAGTTATAAGAAAAGCTAAAGTCCTTTTTTACTATATCACTCCTATAATAGGTAGGTGCGTAAAAGAACTTTCACATTAAGATGGGCTGCATGCAAATACAAATCCCCTTCCAGTTAGGCATTTTTGCTCTTCGAACTTACTGAGCTCTCGAGGTGAAAATATGACGTATGTGAGCACCTCAAAATCGGAAAGCATTTATTACACGGTTTAATTATTGGGTGGAAATGCTGACGTCTTGAGACATGAGAGGCAGAAGAAGGGCTGGAAGTGGGACATATGAATTTCAGTACATGCAGAGGTTTGATAGAAGATACCGTAAACATTGCCGGAGACCTGGGTGATTAAGCCGGCCATTTTGTAGGCAGGATGGCAGTATACATTTCCGCTAACTGGATTTTCTCTGGTGCACTACTCATGGTTACAAGTAACATCTAATGCACCACCTCACATCAGAGCGACGTTAATAATGTAAATGCGTTGTTTTCCATTCCTACACTTCATTTACAAATTTTAATTGTTTTAGTAGATAATAAATTGAGGTCCCTTTCGGCCCAAAATGGGTCGATACACAGTCATGATCACAGAGGCCGACACTTACCCGACATCAATAAAGATCTCGCACATTTTGTTCAAAGCCAAAAACTATGGAGATTGTTTGTCCTAAACAAACTTGCGGTTCACGAATTTTCCCTTCTACCATATCATATCCTCTTTAAGGCGCTAATTGGATTAATGCGGCCCTCGGCGCAATTCTCTTTGAGCTGTCGATTTTGAAATCCTTATTTCAGAACTTTGGGTGAGATCGGGTTGAAATCTAAGGACTTTCATCGTTCCATTGGGTTGCCGGAATAACTCACACTACGTGGGGTCCTACATGACATCAAACAGCTGGGCGCGGACCTGTCGCAGCAAATGGTTTCCAGCAAAATCGGTGATCTGTGAGAGTTTTCACATAGTTCTGGTAGTCGCCAAGTCAAAAGTCTTAAAATTGAATTTGAACAGTCCAGTCGACAACGTAATAGGCCACTTCTGTTATCCCTGTGTCGCGAATATTCGTATTCTCCTGGCTCATCAAAAATGCACGGATTGCGAATATTACTCTTACTGTGCTTGAAGTGTGAGGCATTCGGAAAAAACAGTCGTTAACTTAAATGTTTCGTTTTGACTCTTACCTACTTAAAGCATTTGGAAAAGTGGTCTTTCTTCATATGCAACAGGTGGGCCATCGTTAGAACAGAAGTTCGCTCACGGCTCTGAGGGGGTGAAGTACGTGTGAATTATTCTGTAATCGTAGTGGGCTTGCGGTGTACATAGCGTCCTCTCTCTTCCCCCTCACTCTTCTGGGCCAGGTGTCGATAAACAGTCAAGAAGATCGAGGGCGGGATCCGATGCATTGACTGACAGAGATGGAAAGCCCGTCTATGTCTCCGAGGCGGTTTCAAGACTGCTACAACTTGCCAGGGTAGGTATTGCCCACCGAACCCAGGCAACAATTCGTCGCCGTTTGATGCAACCCAAAGACATACTGCCACCCACTAAAACCTCAGCAGTTGTCTATCAAATACGTTGTAAGGATGGAGACTGCAACTACGCTGGGGAAACCGGACGAAAATTGCAGACCCGCCTACATGAGCACAAACTGGCAACACGGAGACTAGACCCAAACTCACAGCTTACGGCTCACATCGGGGAAACTGGTCACAGTTTTGATTTTCAAGGAGCAGCCATCTTAGGCAGGGACACCTTAAGGACTGAGCGTCTCACACTTGAGGCTTGGTACTCAGATGCCAACTCTATCAACAGGCATCTAGACCTTCCTTCGGCCTATAAAGTCCTACGTTACTTCATACACCGTGACAAAGACAAGACAATCACACGGAGCCTAAGAATGCCGAGCAAACACGGCCTGTCGACCACTTCACCCAAAAGGGGAACGCAAACGCAACCAA